>JAPMOR010068239.1:232941-277744 GCA_026543865.1 Argiope aurantia | reverse complement strand
GTTGGTTATCTTGTTCTTGTTCCTAAGTAATATCTTGTTCTTTTTCCTGAGTAACATCTTGTACTTATTTCTGAGTAATATCTTGTTGTTTTTACTGAGTAACATCTTGTACTTGTTTCTGAGTAATATCTTGTTCTTTTTCCTGAATAACATCTTGTACTTTTTTCTTGGTAATATTTTGTTTTTTTTCCCTGAATAACATCTTGTACTTGTTTCTGAGTAATATCTTGTTCTTTTTCCTGAGTAACATCTTGTACTTATTTCTGAGTAATATCTTGTTCTTTTTACTGAGTAACATCTTGTTTCTGAGTAATATCTTGTTCTTTTTCCTAAATAACATCTTGTACTTGTTTCTTGGTAATATTTTGTTTTTTTTTCCTGAATAACATCTTGTACTTGTTTCTGAGTAATATCTTGTTCTTTTTCCTGAGTAACATCTTGTATTTGTTCATAAGTAATATCTTGTTCTTTTTCCTGAGTAACATCTTGTGCTTGTTTCTGAGTAATATTTTTATTTCAACATTTGATACGTCAGTACACTCTTATAATGGAATTTATCGCTGACAACTTCATATTCATTCTTCTGTTCAGTTCAGGTTTGCAGTGTTCGTTTATATATTTATTTCTTACATTATTAATTATTGATAAAGTTTCAGGTATCTCATATTTAAGTTTAAGATTTAAAGAAATCATTTATTAAAGGAAAAAAACAAAGAAAAAAAATTTGTAAGTAATGAACAGCTAATACAGTCTGGGAAAAATAATTTCCTCTATTGTTGCTCTAAAGCAAAAATGAAATTAATAATTGTTGACCCCAAAATACAAATATTAATTTTTAAAAAAAGATTTTTATTCTTATTTTTTATAATATATCAATATATTTCAAATAAACAGAAAAATTCAGAGAACTAGCCCTCGAGCCTCAACCTCAGATCCGATTCCTTCAATTTTTATTTCGTATAAACGTTTTTGGCCTCTAGTCATATCATTAGTGGTCACCTGTACTCCGCAGTGGTCACCTGTACATCAGTGATCACCTGTACTAGTGTATTCAATTATATGAAGAATTTTTGTATCAATGAATCATTATAATGAAAAGGCACGACTGTTCTAAAACTGAACATTTTACATAAGCTAAAATTTCAATTTATGTTTAAATTTTTGAAAATATATTTGTATTTCTATTTACTTAATCATTTATTTATTAATTGAGCTTTTTTTTCACTGCCATTTGGAATGCTAATTAGTTATGTCATCATTGAGGCATAAATTTGGAAGATAATACATTTTTTTTCATTTAGCTGAATTTTATTCCAACATTTCAACCTCTCCTTTTATTTCTTTTTCTTTAGGTTCCTTTCCGCTTTTTTTTTTTTGCTAAATTATAGCAGAAATCAAAATATGAAACTTTGGTAAAAATTATTATTTTTTATTTTTATTTTCTGCATGTACGATATAAGAAATACTATCGTTGAAGAGCGTTGTTATTTCAACAGAAATATGTAATTCCTTCATCAATTTATCAAATAAAAAGTTTGAATATACTACAAGATATTTAAAATTCAAAACACTGAGTACATTTTTTTTTTTTGAATCCCCACAACACCGTTGTCAAACAAGCGCTGAAAGCTTGATACTTATGAAGCGACTCTTTTCCAGAAAACCGCAAAAGGAGAAATAATTTTAACGTGAATAATTTATAGCAACACCATTTGAAAGATTTATACCATCATAAAAATTTTTCAAGGTAAATTTCAGTAATTATGACGTTACCGCGGAACAGCGGCATAATTTAGAATTGTAGAATATTACAAGTTTCTTAATATTTGTTTCAATTTACAAGGAACGTTCCGCTTTATTATTTCTTATCGTATTAAATCTAGAATGATATCTGCATTGTTTATACAAAATTTCATAGTTTTCTTCGTTCTCAATGAATTATTTAACTCAAAATTTATTAACTTATTATTATTTAACATTTAACTTACTTAGAATTATTTAACTTTTTTTCTGGTTCTTTTTTTTAATGCTGAAAATTAAGTTTTATTGAAATTAAGTAAAAATATTTGTTTGCAAATGCAAGAAAATTTCTTTTGGTTGTGATGTATTATAACTCTTTAATTAGAAATGTCTCGCTAACGAAAACAGAGAACAAAAAAATCATACAAGTTAAAAAGCAAAAAGATTGATAAAAATGTTAAGAAATGCAAGGATGGAAAATATTCTTTAGAAAAAACATTTACAAAAAGGAAAAGTTTTTTAAAAAATAGAAATGATGATAATAAACTATTCCTCAAATACTACTAATAGCTTCATTGATTAAGATTGATGTGAAATTCTGAAATAATTTTGAATTTAGGATAATTCAAAATTATTAGGATTTAATTATTCTAAATAATCGCTTCCTATCTGCTATATAATAACATGGTATAAAATTTTCATTGGCTTTAAGCATTTTTCAGTACAGTTTTCTGGGATATTCTGGGTAAGGTAGGATATTACTAGGATGGATATATTCACAGTTTGTTTTGAATTCCTTAAATTGTTAATTTTTAGTTAGATGCCACATTCTATTTCAGATATTTTCCGTCATTTCTATCCATATCAAAACAAAACTAGAGGGAGGTCTCTCCACAAAATTGTCTCGCACACTCTGTAATAAACTTGTCATACCAAAGAAAGCTTAACATGGCATTGATGTACAATAGTTACAAAGTAATAACTTTTGGCGTGAATTTAGCATTTTTTCTGAATCTCTCGTGTTATTCTTGGCAAGTTATTATGTGATTAATCTGCCATAAGTTAATAATATCCAAAAATCGAATTTGTGTTTTAGACACATCTTTCTCAAACGATTGAAGCAAAAATGTAGCACAAGACCGCACTTGTAGTCATAAAATGTCATAACAAATTTGATATATTTAAGTCATTGAGTTTTTGAGTTATTGCGCCTACATATTTATGAAAGTACAGATCGACAAACGGTCAATCTTTTATTGGATTTAATTCAACATTTGATAGATGTTAAATCTTTGTAGCAAATTTTATCTGTTTATCTCTCTTTATTTTACTTGTATTCAAACAACCGAACAAATAGACTTCTCTTCAACGGAGTTTACTCAAAATTTGATAAAAATTTGCAAATTTGGTGTGAAGACCGTTTGATGTAAAGAACTCATGGAGGTCTAAAACATGTAGATTCGTTAGAATCTCGAGTTCGAATTTTTTTAAGATTCTCTGTACTGCGTAAACAAAAAAGTAAAAAAAAAAAAAAAAAAAAAAAACTGAAATATTTAAGGGTGTTTCAAGTGAGTGATATTTCTTTTCCAAATTGATGGTTTAATTATTATTCTCATTTAAAAACAAATATCAATAGCGAAAATCTTGTAATTCGTTGGACAAGTTTGACAAATCATTTCAATACAAGGCTTAGTTACTATATGTATATTATTACATGAAGAAATACATAGAAGATGAATATAAATATAAATAATGAATCCAAAATTCATGATTAGCACTAAGTGATCTTAAAATATGCAATGATGAATTTGTAATAAATTAATAAGCGAGGTATTTAAACAGTGGCGTAATGATGGAAGAGCAACAGGATACAGATGCCCCTGGCACCAATCTTGTTTTAGCGCCGAGGAGCCAAAATTATAATGCTATACTTCAAATATGACAAGCAGTTGAGAAAAAAACACTACTTTGCGCTTGACACCTCTCATTTTTTCTGAGTCAATTTTAGACGAAAAGTTCTGTATATTTCTGAGACTAATTTTTCTTTCAATATGGCATTGCTTAAGAGTTTAATAAAGTAAACATAATTAGTATGCATGGCCTTCACTTCTGGAATAGATCAAATTACAATTTCAAATAATAAAAGCGATGTGTCAACTATAATGATTTTTGCATCGCCGTATGCACTATTTAATTACTAGCCATTGAGGGAAAGAAATAGGCACCAAGTATCATGACCCCGTCTCATTGCCAAGGTCTTTTCGCGACAAGCAGACGATAATTGTGATTCATTCGAAGCCAAGTATGGCAACCATTATTAAACAGGTCACGCCATCTTTGCTGTCATTTATCCTAATTCTTTATAACAGGTGAATTAAAGGCGTGTCTTCATATTTTCTTCTTTTTTTGTCTTTTTTTGTTTTATGTTATAAGCAATTATTCATTAATCATTTTAATTATTCAACAGCATTACATTTCATATTTTTTATCAATGAATTCAATATAATGATTTTTTTTATCGTTTGCTGTATAGGTGTCGAATATCATAAGCTATTTTTAAAAAATAAAATTTCAAATAAATGTTGTATCTTAACCTAAAATAGACCGACTATAAATGCCATTAGGATAAAGGCGTTCCCTTTCATTCTACAATTTTTGGGTGCATTGATTAGAAATATTTTATTTCTTTATATTCGTTTAATAATTATAATAAAATTTTAGAAAAATACATTAAAGTGAGAAAAAAAATGAATTCAAAAAGGAATTGTTTTGTAAAAATGGTACAATATAAAACAATAACTAATTTCTTTGCGAATAATTAGGGCTTAATTTGCGTTTCAGATAACATAGTTTCCGAAATTAAAAAATATAATTAAGGTATATCCAAAGATAAAGTTAAAAAATAAAAACATAAAGCACATTTCCATATTCCCTATTTTACTTTGCAGATCGAAATACAAATAATTTTGTAAAGTAAAAGTCATATCTAATTGCAAAAAAAGAAAATTAAACCACCAAGAACATGAAACAAAAATACAATTCATGCGTTTTAAACATAATTCTTAAAAATAAGTTTAAATGTCTTTTTTCTTATTTTAACGACTGACTTATCAGGCGAACAGCAGCAGATTTACGACGAGCAGCTGGTTCAATAAGAACTTTGCATCATCATACTAGAATCGAATGAATTTAAAAATAGCTTTTAATTTTACTTAAAAAGAAAAAAAATACGATTTTATGAGACAGTTCTTCGGAAACAAAGATTTTATTGAAAAGAAAAACTTTATAGTCAGAATTCTTACAAAAAAGAAAATAATTTTAATCTGTAAAAGAAAGAGAATGCATTTCATGATGCAAAAAAGAAAATCTTAAATGCTATAATTAAAACCTTCTAGTAATTTTTATACAAGTTTTATGGTTTATGAGGAAAAAGCTGACGGATAATTAATAATAATAAAAATATTACGTAAATGCAGCAAAATTTAGTATGTCGGAAACAATTTAGAATTTTTTAAAAAGTAACTTAGATTTACAATTCGGTTAAGAAACGACACGTCTTCTCTCAACTATAGAAAGCTATTAAATGAATGACACGAATTGTCTATGGTAACGTGAAATAGTACGATCATAAGCTAGGAGATCTTGAAAAAGTTCGTGTCAAATCTGTGTCAGTTTTTGAAAAAATGGGTAGAAATAACTTCGATATGTTCTAAAACAGGTTTAATTTTAATATCATTATGCAAAACTTTACATACCTTGTAGCATTTACCATTAACATCAACTGCTGGTTTTGAAAGAACTTGTTTTTTTAATCTTGAGATAATTACTAATCTCCAAATAGTTGTCCAAAGAATAAGACGTTCTGATGATAGATCATCAATTAGACACATCTATCATTATTGGTGTGTTCAAACTAAATGATATACCTTACTAACGGTTAAATAATATGTAGTAGAATCAATTTATGTCCATATGAAACACATTAAATCCAAGCCAACGATTTAATTTTGGAATTCATTATCTTGTGGATGAAAAGTATAAGACAATGGACAGTAAGACAGTACTCTCATTTTTGTTTATCGCGCTACATAAATTGGCCTCACTGAATGATTTCTCTTTTGTGGTCATTTATAATCTAATTTAAATTTGCACAGCCAATAGATTATACCAACACCTAATCATCAAATTCACTTCTTTTGGTACTTTCCAACATTCTTATGAATGCACATGTTTATAATATGATAATTAGTTAAATATCTCAAAAATGATAACGAATATCAGCGCCAAAGTTATCATCATCTCAAACACATCTTTTGTATAACTAGATTAACCTGATGATCGCAATATTTTAACAAAGAATTAATTTAATCGCCAAGATTTTGAGGATAATCAATATCCCTGGTATACCAACTTTATATGAATGAGCAGCTTAAAGTTTTTTCCCGTAGACTTAAACTTGAGAATTTGATCATTAAGTGTATCAAAGTTGGCAATGCTGCATTTTATGACAGTCCACGAACTTGGAGATATCAAAATTATTTCCCAAAAGAAGTTTGATATTACCCATGCGAGTATTTTTTGTTTAGTGAGTTCTCTTCAAAATAAAGGAAAGTAATTATAATGAATCTCTGAATAGCAGAAAAAGCTACAGGCAGAAATTGAAATTGTCTGATAATGGTAAATATTTGCAATGTAGTGAAATGGGAAGGAGGAGAATACTTTCTTGATACGAATGCATATTTTTATTACATTTTTAAGAAGTTGACGTAATTACCTCCAAGCGAATCCTCTCCCAATTACGATCCAGGATGTAGGTAGGCATTATTCTACTTTTTAGTCAACCAATAACTCACTTGAAGGATTTGACACGAGCTTCCTAAACATCGCCAAGGTAAAACTATGTTAAACAAGAGATTTTTGGGTAAAAAAAGAAATGAATTCTGTGTTATTAATGAGTAGCCTAATATCAGTTCGATGACTCTGTTCCCCTATACCTATAACATTTTGATAAATATTACTGAACAGCGTATTCAGCAATCTCCTTTCTTCCTCTGTAAAAATGCATTTCGAATTTTACAGCAAGAATGGCATCTTTTTTAAAACTCATCTGGAAAAGAAAAAAAAAATTCTAAACTGAAAAGCAATCAATTTCTCATACATCTATTTTCAAATAATATCTGAAATGGTATTTTAATCTGAAAATCATATACCCCCTTGTCTTATAAATTTTCTACAGTAATAAAGCGGAATTTGCTGCCGTATTTCTGAGACCCTCTAAAAAAGCCAATAAAAAGAAAAACAAATATTAAAAAAAAACCAAAAAAAAAAGCAGATATTAGGTACAATTTTAGAGTCAATGAAGGATGTAAGCATTTTGCAGGCTTCATCATAAGCGATACGTCATGTGTGTGTGTATGTGTTAAAACATATATTTTTGAGCAGTTTCGTGGCCGAAGTGAGAAGACACTGAATTTTTAAACTTCGCTTTATTCCATCCCGGGAGGCATATTTTATGTAGAAGATGCGATGACGAACTGATGTCCGTTCACTAAAGATACAAGAGCAGAAGAGCGAAAAGGGGAAAAGAGATCGAAATACTTATCCCCGATGATTTTATACTATGAGATTCTGATAGGGATTCTTTGACACGTGTCGTTTTACGTAAGGGAAATTCAGATATCTTTAAAAATATGCAGTAAACATTGAGGATTTTTATCCCCTTCACTCTGAGCGTGAGAACCGCTGCTTTTACAGTTTTATAGAGCTCATATAGCATTAATTTAATAAAAAAAAAAAGGTGGAATTGGATCAGGAAATAAGGGACCATTTCAGAATAACATTAATATGGGTTAAATTGAGATAAAATTTGGAAATTAATTAGGATTTAAATTAGATCTAAAAGTATCATTACACACATATATATTAAGAAAATGTTTGTTTTTCTTTATTCATTCATTAGCCGTTTTTTGCGATGGTTCGCCAGGAATATTGACTGAAATCATTTCCAATTAAACCTCATATTACAGAACTCGGTTTTCCTGATTCCATCTACCAAGTATTTTTAAGTAGCGTATAATGAAAGATATGTGTCCTGCTATCTTAATAGCCTTACACTTATTCTGTCTATTATGATATAAGCTTTTCTAATAGAATATGAATGTGATAGAATTTTGTTGTTGTTGTTGTTGTTGTTGTTTCAAATGGCACTTGCCATGGGCAAGCCCCGCTGTCGGAGACAGTCGATTTACGCCTCAGGGGAGCGCCTCTTGTTTTCAATAGTAGCGCCAACTAGGGCCAAGAGAACGACTTAGCTTCATGCACACACGTCACAACCCTTTTTACGGGGCGGACTTCATTTACGCATTGCATTCACTGATCGTAATTTAGACCTGAATCAGAGAACGACCACCCTGATCCAGTACCCCCAGTGGTATTACTCTCGACATGGAGGACTTTGTGACCACGACAGATTTAACGCGCGTCAGCCACCAAGCACGCGGGGTATCTTCGGCCGGCGGGTTCGAACTCGCAACCAAAGGGACGCGAATCCGACGCTCTACCAACCAGGCTATCCTGCCCTGATAGAATTTTGTGACATCATAATATCATTGAAATTTTAACTGTCCTGGTTAATGTATCATCTAATTACACGTTTCCCTACAATGCATAAAAAAAATTAAATGTGATGATTAAAAATACATTTATTTTCTACAGACTTTCAAAATGAATTTTTTAATAATTTGAGATGGGTCCAAAAACAGTTCCAGTACATTTGGTAAAAATTTATGCAGAAGGCCTTTATTACAGAATAGCAATCAGATTAACACTCCAGTGATAACATTTTTTCACATTTCATTTCCGTTACGAGGTCACCTATACCAGGCAAATAAAGCAGCAGTATGGAATAGTTGCAAGAGAGAAAAAATTTTTTAAGAAAAAGTCATTCAAGAAAATTATGCTCGATTTGATTTTCAAGGTGAAACTCCCAAGACGTAGTCTACAAAATGACCTTCGAAGAAGACAGCTCCTTCAAATGATGAACACAATTCGTAACTGATGACCCAACCAAACGGGATACTGACAGCCAGACGATATATCTCGAGATCAGATCCACCGAATTTTACTTTTATTCGATATTTCCCTTTTTGAAAACTACAGACTGATCCTGTTTCTTCATGGGTGGCGCCAGAAATAAAAATGGTCTCGGAGGAGTGAAAATTTTGACAACCCGGTGTCTTCAAGGTTGAGCTCATCCAGACGACGAGGAACCGTAAGAATAATAAGAACAAATACGAGGAAATATGTTGATAATACATTGTTTTCTAGGCTGTAGCTCTGGAGTCACTTCGAATATTTAAATTTTTGTGTGTACCCAGTTTTTACTCTGTAAAATAATCACTTGTAGCAACATAGCAATAATCACTGCAATATAGCAATTAAATATTTACTTAAACCAGCATGAAATGTCTCCCCGAAACTTTCTAGCATGCCCTCAAAGAAAAAAAAAACTGTTACCACCCACTCACATGTAAATTTGGGAGAGGGACCTTGGACAAGACAATGAACACTATAAGTGTTCAGATTTTTATTTTCAGGGTCAAGCATATAAGCGTTTGGTGTTTTTTAATATAGTGAAGATAACGATTATGCATTTCAAAAGTGTTCTTTTTTTAACAAACCGACCGGTTTATGCAGACCGACAGACAATTTTCAATCTAAACGGATTTTGTTCAAAATCTGATACGGATCTACGCTTTAGATTATAAAATTTACACAATATTTTATCCATCTGGTTCTTCGCGTTTTGTAATTAATCCACCTTCACTCGGACGGACAAACTTCCTGCGACTGCATTTCATTTAAGATTTGATAGAAATCTATAATATGGTGCAAAGATGACATAACAAATTTTATCCATTTAATGAAAACATTTTTGTGTTCATAGACAGACAGATATAATTCTGAAAATGTAGTTTTCAAACTTGAGAAATCTTGTCAATGTGACGATTCGTCAAAATGTCGAATTCAGATATTTTTTTATTATCATGTGAGAACATGATGTTGTTTTAGTTAGTGGATTTTGAAGCTCGAAAACGCGTAAGCAATGAATAAAGCATAAATGACAATTTTCATCATCTTCTTTTAATCGCATATATTTTTTCACCTGCTTTCACCAGTATTGCATTATTATTATGCATGCTTCTTTGAAAATAGATGCGTTTTTAAAATGCTTTTAGCAGTGTTGTATTATTATTACGCATGCTTCTTTGAACAGCAGTGCATTTTTAAAAGGTTGACGTAGAACTATGACGTCATAGCTGTTGTTTCATCTCAAAATCGGTCGAGCTCCAAAACTTAACTTTGTTTGCCAGCAAGAAAAATTAAAAATGAAAGTTTTAAAAAAAATTATTATAGAGAGAGAGAGACCGATAGTGAAGCCTCGTGGTTGTTTCAAAATGGTTAATGACTTAAATTAATTAAGACAAATAATGACTTAAAAAATAATAATGTTCTCACATGATAACTTGAAATTTGCGATCAAAGTTTTCATTTTAATTTTTATATATTATATTAATTTTGGAGTGATTTTATTCAGAATTATTTTTCTGAGCCTAACCGATTTGTGGCTTGAACTGGAAAATGATCGCACCACAACATATATTCGATTTGTCATTAAAAAAAACCTCAATATTTTGGGAAACTTTTTTGTTTAGTGTTTTGAAATCATAAAAATCGCTATTATTTATTTTTTTTATTTATTATTCCAATATTTTCTCTTTGTATATCAAGAAATAAAAAAAATAACTTTTATTCAAAATTTAGAGCTATATTTGGAAAAAATAAAGTTATGAAATTGGCAATTATGAGAAAAAGTTTTATAATAATTCAAATGCATGAATATTTTGGTGTATTGCATTTTTAATAATAGAAAAGTCAAGCGTTTAAATAATATAAAAATCAAGCAATATATATTAACTACGCAAAAACGAAGAAATCAAAAGAACATTAGTCAATGAAAAGCAAAAATAACTATCTTGATTATTTTAGAGTATTTTCGTTAATTAATCTAATTATTTAAGTTTAAAAATTGAAATAACATGATAAACTATATATTCTTCATCTTCTATCATATTTGACCAGAGTATTGTTGTTAGTTTTTACCAAGAATCTGACTTAAAATCTAACACAAAACAGATAGAACTGCATGACTACGAAAAACTTTCTTTATCTACTTGCAGTTATAAGGAGTAGTGAATTAGTACATGGTAATTTTGGCTTTAGATTTTCTGCCCTAGGTCTAACTGTGGACTGCAATGATTTATTGTTACTGTGGCAACATGGGATGTAACTGTTTCTGTTTATGCAAATGCTGTCAATTCAACTGGCGAATTCCATATGAAAAATGAATTGAGCATGTCTATAAAATGTCCTAATTTTAAATATCAATCATAAAGAAGCTTTCACTTTTTCAGGATTATCAGTTAAATTTACCATTAAAGGGAAAAACCAGTGAAAGTAGTCTTCCCAAAACTTTCTCTGGCAATCTTGTCGTTCTAGAAAACACCTTACATGGCCCTGGCGCACAAAAGTTACAAAATATTAACTTTTGGTCGGAATTTAGCATTTTTACTGAATCTGTTGTGCAATCCTTGAGAAATTATTGGGCGATTAACCCCTGTCAGTATGCGAATATTTTAGTTTGCATTTTAGACACGCTTTTCTCAACCGATTAAAATAAAAATTTGCACTGGTAGTCACAAAATTCCATACCAAATTTCATATATTTAAGTCATTGAATTTTTAGGTTATCGCGTTTATATGCTTCTGAAAGTACAGACCGAGAGACAGTCAATCCGTAATTGGATTTGGCTCAAAGTTTGACAAGTAACTACTCTAGATGTTAAATCTGTGCACCAAATTTTATCTATCTAGCTGTCTTCGTTTTGTAATTACAGTGTTAAATTATATTCAAACAACCGGACAGACATATTTTTAGGACTTCCTCTGAACATAATTTACTCAAAATTTGATAGAAATCTGAAAATTTGGTGTAGAAACCGCATACCAAATTTCCATCGTCTCGGTCAAAAGGTTTTCAAGTTACCTTTGTCACAGATAGACAGAAGGACACTTTCTAAAAGCGTGTTTTTGGAACTCAGGGAGGTCTAAAAACGTGGAGAGTCAAAATCTCGAGTTCGAATTTTTTGACGATTGCTAAATTTTCCCTATATTACATATACGAGAAAGTAAAAATTTCTGTTAAGCGAAAGAATCAAAAATTTGTATCTGCATTTATTGTAATTTGATTTAGTGTTCATTAAAATGAATGGTAAATCAAACTGCATTTAAAAAAACCCAGTTTCTTGGTTAACAAAACAGATACTGAAAAACAACGAAGATATCTATAATTAGAATTTATAATTATCCACCAGGAGATAGTGAAATCAATTTATATTAATTTAATTTTTGAATAACTATATAGTAATTTGCAAGAGAAAAAAGTGCCTAATATCAAGAAAATGGCCTTAACGTGTAGTAACATCATGTGTAACAGTACAATTAATGAAAAATCTATTTAATTTTTATTACTTTAAAATAAAAATATTATTTATAAACACAATTTTAATGTAACTCAGTTTTTCATTATTTCTGCCACAAAATATGTTATTCTTTCATATTTTATTTTTCCGCTCCGGTGCATATAACCGAAATGTCACAGAAACTTGTATTCAAAACATTTGCCGAACAATAAACATTCTTCACAAAGGGTGGGGGGAAATGCTGACCTTGGCCATGAAAAAACAAGAATAAAAGCAAAACAAAGACCATCACGTTTTCGGCGAAAAGGCTTGGCTCAGATTTCATCTTGCTAAAGCATGCAAAAAAAAAAAAAAAAAAGTCGTTTTAAATATTTACTCTATTCTACATACATGATTAATGAAAAGCGAGTGATCTTCAATTTATCAGTTAATATAAGATGCGTGAATTCTGTTACCGCAAAAATGGATGCCACGCCTGTAAAAATATTTTATTTAATATGGAAGAAGAAAAGAATTAATTGTGAAAGATATGAAAAATTTGCATATTTCTTTTGGTGAAAAAAATTAATATAAATAATGAAAAAGTAATTTGAATTTTTATGAAAGTTTACCGGACTTACGCGATGACATCAATTCAGTCACGTTAACTATCTTTAATGAACTACATATTATCATAACAAGAAAATACTAATCTAAACCACTTTTGTACAATAAATAGAGCATTCTGTAGTTAGCAACATCTATAAATTGGTAAACTTAATTGACCAATTAGAGTAACTATTAAGGTTATCGTCTCTGCAAGTTTTATTTTTTAGGAAGCTATTATTGCCAGTTTTATTCGTAACTTCGGGATAGTAAGAAGCAGGCAATTATTGATAATATATCTAGAAGATCATCATGTGAAATAAAAATTGTCGAAATCGATACAGTAGTTAAAACTGGAAGATTCTGTCGTGAATTTTCTCTACACCGTGAATATAGTGAGACTAAACAGTGGAATAAAATGTTGAGATTTCTCCCGAAAATAGAGAGTGGTTGAGGGCATACGACCACTTATGATTAGGGATTGCAATATCGGAGCAAAATTTCAATACCAGTATTCGGTATTTTTCAGATATTAATACCGGTATTAGAAATTTTTAAAAAAGAAAGAAAACACTGGCGTTTCTTTGTCTTATTTGCCAGTTTTATCAGAGAGTATAAATATCACAAAAAATAATTTGTAACCTATAAATTATAACAGTATATAATCACAAAAAAGTAAAGGAGCATCTTATTTATTTAAATCACAAAAAGGCGTAAATATCACTATTCAGTCTGTGCTACTATTACAAATTTTTGAAAAGTGACCTTAAAAAACATAATGCATCAATTGTACTGTCATTAAGCTCGAAAAGTAATTTTGTACAAAAATTACCAGCTGTTGAAAACGCTCTTACGGCATCTACGCATAGTTGGTGGTACTGTTAGCAATGCGCGATATACTTCTTCCAAATATTTACCTCTAAATCCCTCATCTTCAAATAAATCGATTTCTTGTCAGATGGTTTTGGATATAGCTGATTTCTGTATTGTATTTTGGTTCGTTGAAATTTTTTTATTTATCGCTAATTATAATTTTTGTTCAAGGGACAATTCCTTTTCACTATCGACATTAGTATCTTGATGATCTTCGATAACTGAACCGAATTCTTCTGAATGTGGATAGGTTTGTGGGTAAAAAATTTTCAGAAAATTTACTATAAACTTAATCAGATTTGAATTAGTTATTTTTTTTTCTTTTTTAAATCATTATAATTATGTAAATACCTTAAGACATTTCCTATTTCGGTATGCCTTTCTTCTGTGCGATTTTTCAATGTAATATATAATTTTTCAGATAGTGATGCGTGCTGTTCTTTCGGTGACTGCAGCATGAAATTTATTGTTGCATTAGCTGGTAATAAATTAGAATCTCTCCGACATAATGCCTCAATAGTCAGTTTTATTTGAAGTAGAGCTGATACAGTTCTGGATATCAAGTCGAATTCACTATCTGAGAAATTAATTTACAGGTTTAAGTCGATTATTGCTTTTTGGATTGGATTTCTCAGTTTCAAAAATCGTTCCATCATTAGGAGTAAACTGTTCCAACGTGTTTTAGAATCTAATATTAACATATATTCTGTTTTATTTTCAGTTACTATACATTTTTTTAATATGCCATTTTTTGTAGGGGAACGTTTAAATATCTTAACAATTTTTCGAACTTTATAAATTATGCGAAGCAATTCTTGATGGGTTAATATTTCATCCTCATTAGCAATATCTTCTTCAACAATTACATTGTCATTGTCTTCATTATCAATATCACTCACACTCTTACTCTCTTCAAAGTTGGAGTAAATTCTTTAGTTAATTTAGTTTAATTGGAGTTGTTCTTTATTTTTTTGGTATAATACATCTATTACTCCTAATTGAATTCCATGAGCATAGCACAATTGCTGATTTGCAGCAATCAACTTTCCAACTTTTTTCATAATTGTTGCTCCATCAGTCGTTATGGATACAGTATCTTCTTTCAGGATAATCCACGTTTCGCTAATTTAGATTTAAGCAATTAATTAAGCCATTAATTTCGCTCGTTAGGGAGATATAAAAACAAAGACGTATACTATTTTGCTATGTTGAGGATCCCTGAACATATAGTGGAAACAATTTTAAAAATTTCTAGTAAATACCGAAAAAACGTTATTTAAACGTGTGAATATCGGTATTACAAAATTGTACAAATGGCTCAAAATACCGGTATTGCCATCCCTACGCATGATGTATCTAAGGATCAAAAATTCGCATATGAAATAACAAGAGGCGAAATGGGTACAGTAGTAAGGTTAGGAAAACTTACTGTCGCCTCTCATACAGAATGTTAAATGAACCAGTGTTGTTAAAAGTTTTTCTCAAAAACAGGGGCTGACAGGAAATAAGCGGCCAATGATGGTATATATATAGGTCGCAAACTTCCATATAGCAAAACAAAAATCGGAGAAATCAAATCAATTTTGGGAAATGGTTCTTTGGCTTTCTAGACAATTTTAAATATGTACTCAGTATCTGCCTTTAGCATTCTACAAATATGTGCCAAGGCAAAAGAAAAAATAAAACAAAAACCTGAGGAAATCAATTTGTATAACTCAAACTGGAGCCTCACTTTCTTGTTCATTTTATAAATTAAACTACAAATTTATTTTACATGAATACACGATGCATTTTACTAGTATAGGAAAAACCAACTGTGTGTGCCACAAATGATGCCGGGCGTCATTATCAGCGGATTTAAAACAGAGATTTCAGTTGGTAGCATTTTAGAAAATTACTTTCTTTAGACCGTAAACGAATATAAATTATTAATTAGAGCTATCCTTTCGTGTAACCTAGTTTAGTTGTATTAACATCCCATTTTGAAGCATCGCGACAACTATATGATGGAATAGGCCTCCTAACTTTGAAGATATAACTAGTGATGATGATCATACCACAGCTAATATCTCCTTCCAAGCACTTATGGTAAGAGCTGGATGTTTAATAATTGCTTTACACTACGATGAATTTTCAATGAAATCAATTTTTAAACATGGTGTCCTTCTCCTCTTTCTTTGCAGCTGAAATCTGACAAAAGCATGTTTTAAAGTCTTGCATACTGTTTCAGAAAAAGCAAAATTCTAGTCAAGTTGAAGACCCTTGACCATCAATCATAACAGAACAACCCCCCCCCCCTTCTCTATAAGCATCCGGGGTGATTTGAATGACCGTCAGATTGGCAGATAGGAACTCAAATTGGAGACCTAAGGATCACGACTGAGTAACCATATTCACCATCAAGATCCCAAACCTCCTGTAGGTGATGCGTTTCACAATTAGAATGAAGTTAATTCGATCTCGTAACATGATCCATCAGGAAAGTGAAAGCTTGAGAACATTTCATTCGCATATCCATGTTCCTACTCCTTCCCGATGGAAGTATAGAACACATAACTAAAAAGAGAAAACCCTCGCCGGCTTTAGTGATTTTGTTGAACTGAATGACCAAGCCGCGTTGACAAATAGTATAATGCAGTTCACAGATTATAGTCCCACTTGTTGTGGGCAACATACATGCCGAACTCTCATTTGGCGATGAGCCCGGAGGGAAACGCCACCATTTTTGTGTTCATTAAGGGGAAGAGTGCCAATCAACATACCAGAAGTTCTTCATCCCAAAATATTACGCTCCTCCATTGGGAAAGTATAGTATGCATAAGAAAGAAATGAGAACCAAAGCAATGAGATTCAACAAAATGTGCTATCTGGAAGAAGTTTATCATTATTTGTAATCATTTGTTTGCAGCTTAATTTTTTTTTTTTTTAAGTTAGACAACGCTTTCTGCTCCGAAGTTGCGCTGTTTTATTGATACAATTAAGAATCCCTAGAAAAGAGATAATGGTGGATTATATCGAATTCTTGTACCAAACTATAGCGTACTTGAATGAATTAATTTATTTTACAACTCAAGTTTGAGAAGTGATAACTCAGTGCTCATATGACGCAAGGAAACAGCGGTTAAGGAATTAAATGTTACATTTATAGATTTTAAATAAATCACATTCGTTCTCTAACTCTATATTATAAACAAATGAAAATATTTAATTTTGTTAACAAAATAAGTTTTTCTCATCTTTGGGAATAAGTATCCTATTAAAAAACAAAAGAAACTTGAAGACTTGCAGAGAGGATGCGATGAATTTCGTATTCAAGCTAATAATAATATATCTTTCCACTGGAATAAAATTTTTAGGTGGAAAAATATTTTATATCAGAGTTTTTCATCAAAAATATTGTTTTAGCCTTAAAATGCAAACTTAAGCACGAAATTTTTAATGATAAGTAAATATAAATCCAATTTAAAATAATATTACAATTATGTGAGCCTTTTGTATAAAATATTTTTTGTTACAATTTCTCTTTCAGGCTCGGTAATCAGAAAGAAAAAGAAAAAAAAAAAAAAAAACATTACGAAAGACTTCTACACTGCCATTATTTACAGACTCAAATATGATCACAACTTAAATAAACTCCAGTTTATTAATTTATAATAAAAAGTGTAATTGCATAGAAATATTTGTCACTGCAAATTATTACTATTATTTTTTTTATGTTAAAATTCCACACAAAATGTTATTTTATTTTTTACTATAACTTTTATACATGATTAATTTTTCATATATACATTTTATTAATTTACATTATTTCAATATTTATTGTAAATTAAACTATTCTACATTTAAATTTAAAATTAAGCATAATACTCACTTTGATGCTTCTGGTTGTTATTGTTTTAATAGTCACAAAATAAGAATGAGAAGCACATATAGAAATAAAAATAAAAAGATAGTTTTATTTGCTCATGGCAAAATTTGGAATTGTACTAAAATAATGAAAATATCAAATTTAAGTTAATGCTAGTGGTACAAAGTACTTCTTAGATTCAAATGAGATATTCTGCAAAGAATGTGAATCAATATAAAATTTTTAACTAACCCCCTTCAGTATTAAAATATTTTTAATTAGAGGCAAATCAAGCAAAAAAAATCAGATGCATATTCATCCTCTATTGAGTAATGATGCATATTTGTATCATTACATATTTTGTCCTTTTTTTATTAATTTTGAATAACTTGATAAACATAGTTAATAAACATGTATTGTATGCGATAAATAGTTTATTCAGATTTAATAAAAATCTTTCATTTACTTATGTATTTTTCTCTATGTTAATAAAATCTCATAAGTGCATCTGAGTAATTAAATAAATGTGTACTTTAAAGTTAAAATAAACGTGTTAGAAATTACTTTCCCAGTAATGTAAAATAAAAAATTGTGCAGCATAATTAAAAAATATAAATAATAGAATACTATTCACAACTATTATAACAGTTACTTAAAAATAAGACATCCTTATTTTTCTTTCAGGTAAATCCTAAAATTTTTACCTTATACTTTTATTTTAGTACTGATTCATTAGAATGACAATAGACAAATGTTTCATCTGCTGAAATCACATGCAATCTATTTTGATTCACAATGTGCCTCAATAAATATTCAAATCTTTATGTGGAAAAGTAGAATTTCAGTTCCAATATATACAGTAACTGCAAAGATGAAATATAATTTATTCTATTAATACATTCATCTGAATGTGTACTGATATTTTTAAAAATGAATCCAATTATTAATATTCTTTAAAAAGTTGTGTTTTTTGAAGCTCCCCATGCTTTACTCTAAATTTCTTTTTAAAGTACAAATAATGATCCAAAATAAGATTGTGCAGAATAAAGGAACTTTGCATTAATCCAATATTGCCATTCCACATCAATGTAAAAAGAGCATATATTTAATTTATAGAGCAATTATTTCTGATAACTTGGAACTTGCAATTATTTCTGATAACTTGGTTATATTTCTGATAACTTGGATCTACTCCATCTTATTCAGTCTCTGCATATTTGGGAACTAACAGGACTAACAATGATGGCATAATGTAAACACTTCTAAATACTGATGTAACAAATTTTGTGAGCACCTTAATACCGATTTTTTTTTTTTAACATTTGATAACTAAAGTCCCCAGACTAAATTGCATTACAAATTTTTTCATTGTAATTTAAGTAAAATGTCATTATATTACAATTTTTTAACTTATGAATAATTTTTATTTATTCATATTCTAATTTAGCATGAATAAAAAATGCAGTGAGGAACTGTTGAAATCTCTGCTAATATCCCGGATTCTCCAGCACTTTAAGGAAGAGAAGTTTTAATAGTTCAGTATTTCCACAGAGGTTTTCCTTATACAAAAAGGGACTTATTTGAGAACACATTGTTAAATTGAGGAAAGAAATCAAGAGGAACTCTGTTTCCACTTGAAGAATAAAAATGTAGAAATGAAAGCTACATTACATTCTTAATGGATTTGCATAATGCATGTAAAATGAAAAGTAACATTTATTTACTGAAAAAATTAGTAGGTTATTTTTATATATCCACTCTACATATGGTATCTATTATGAAAATAAAAAGTGCATAGTTATTTAAAAATTTGCTTGCACTAATTTCTTTTTTTAATAGACATTTGAATTTTTATAACTGTCAATGGAAAGTATAAACAGCTCCCTGATATAAATATGTACATGTAAAAAATATAACCATTTCTGATAACTGGGGCATTGATATTTAGGGCTGATAACCTGATTTTTAACATTTCATTTTTAAAATAAAAAGTAAAACAACAATTTTAATGTAATAAGATGAGGAGAAAAACATTTAAAAAGCCCTAAAAAAATGTGAATATTAATCTTTAAATAATTTCAATGAATAAATGACAAAATTAACTTCTTCTATGAGTGTAAAATATTTTCAAATTAAAAGCATTAATGTTAAATTGAAAAAAAAGCCTTTTGTATCAATTTTGAAAATATGATTATATCTGAAAATTTCTGCAAATAAAAAAATAATAACCAAAACACAATTTTATTTTCAAAAAAATGAAAGGGCACGAGGAAATGATTTATTGCTTAATTTTTTTTTTATGAATACAGAACTAATGCATCAAACTGCAAATGTTTAAATCAAAGCTACAAAATACATATTTCTTAATAGCTGCATCCAGAGAATAAATAATTTTCAACATAACATGGTTATACATATAATCCATGAAAAATATTAAGACTACAAATTGTGAGGAATTTACAATGATAACCATGAAAATGTTAGAAGAGCCTTTCAAAAATAAATGTTTCCTGAACACATAAGTTTTACATATGGAGCATGTAACATGAGGTGCTTTCAAACATGAAAATGCTAATAAATACATTGATTAGATTTATAGGCAGCTTTTATTATGTATTAACTAACTGCAGACAGCTTCAGTCAAATGTTTTTTACTTAGATAACTAATAATGAATTTTCTTAAATCAGAGAAAATAACATTAATTATTACTTTCCCACTCTGAATTTGCTAACACAGAGCGAATAAATAGTATTAAATAATTATTCAAAAGATTAATCAAAATTTTAGCCTGCCAAAAGCCGATTCAACAAAAATTGTTTTCCCAAATAAAATCCCATGTAATATATTTCAAACTACATAAATATAAAGATATAAGAATTATAAGAAAGGCGATGACAAAAGAAAAAAAATACTCTGATAAAATGAATTATTCAAATAATAATATTCCTTTGATCAGATTCATAAATCAATTGTTTTTAGGAAAAAATAATTTATTTACAACAAAAAATGTTAAAACTAACAAATGAAGGAAAAACCCTAATAAAAGAAATGAACTGAATAAAGCTTTGGATAACTTGTACAAATATTGGTCCCTTGAACTATTGTTTATTTATCAAAGGAATCCTTTACAGAGAAATTCAATATTTTGCACATCATTTCTGAAGGCTGCCTATTTCTCTAATATGCATAAATGAAAAAAATGTTGTAATACATATACACACATTAAAATTTGATATTTTCTTTGATGATAAAAGAAAAATAAGCATATTCAATAAAAATTTAAATAATCACATCAAAATCAATTAGTTATAAGTTTGAAGATCAATCATATTATAAAATAAACCTTCAATTTAGTTTTCTAACTACAAAATATATTCTAAAAGTTCCACACATAATACAATATATACACATAAAAAAATTACAAATATCTTCTTTTGCAAGAGCACTATTAATAATGCTTCAAATTTTATTAATTTATTCAAAAGTTAACAAAAAAATAATTTTGAAATATTTGAAAATATAAAGATTAATTCAAATCAAATATTGTGAATTAACTGGTTTGTTGTGACATACAAATAAATATTTCACTCAAGTAATTTTTAAAGTTAAGAAGTTCAAGATATCAAACAGTATACAAAATCAAAAATTTTAAATCCACTTTTTAAAAATTTATATATATTTTTTTAATTGAATACTGTACACCATTCATACTCTTATTAACAACAAAAGAAAAATGGATATTTTATGGAGTGTTTCATTTTCTACAAAAATTGAATAAAAATAACTTATACAAAAAATTTGCAGGAAAAAAAAAATTGGATCTATGTGTTAACTACATGAATTAATTATGAAGAATAAAACTATGCAGTACAAACATAAGTTTCAGAACTGTGTTAATACTAATCAGGAGAATAAAAAGCTATTGACTACTTTGCCATCAATATTTTAAAAATATTTGATTGTCCAGTGCACAAAATTACTAATATTTCAAAAAATCAGTACAGAAGATTAACAGCATGGTTACTATTTAATGAGAAAAAGTCACAAAGTTTCTTAACTAATAATGAAATGTAGAACACATTTTGGCACCTATAACTTTATTTTTCAATGTATCAAAATTCCAGCATTCAATGTAGAAGATAAAATAAAATTTATAAACAAGAAAGATACAAATTTTTTTCCCAAAACTTCTAAAATATTACTTGACAATTATTCCATTTAATATCTTTTCACTGAAATGGCTTTAATATCATTCTTTCTTAATTAATATCTGCATTTAAATTCATAATAAATAAAATATTTAAGCTTTTATCACATAAATTTTATTGATCGATTGTTTCTGAAATTGCCATAATTAAATCCCCCCCCCCAATCTGTTAATGCTGAGAGCGTTGTTTACAAGACAGTTATATTTCACTTTCATGGATAAGCTAAAGGTTTCTGTTCTTCTTTCTTTCCCTCCCACCCGTTAACTCTTTGACAAAGGCTTTAAATATTGGCTGGACATATATGGTCCATTAGTGGTGAAAGGATTAATATATCAATATGCATTCCTACAATTCATGCTGAATTACCAATCAAGCAAACACCACACATTAGCCTGATTATGAAACTTAACAGTCATCGTTTTAATCCTCCACCCACCCTTACATTAAATTTTGAAGTAATGCAAGAAATTAGAAATTATTATTTTTTAAATATTTTATCATACCTTTAAATTTTTTAATATATGTACATAAAAATAATCAAAATAAATTTCTACCAACTTTTTAATAACTTTTTTAAATTTATATTTTGGAATTAAATTTCATTTATCATAATTTTACTAATCTTAATTACAGTTATCATGACTTTAGCGTTTCTAACATATTTTAAAAGAAATTGCTTAAAATTTATGCTTTAGGTTAAGGCTCTTTCCAAATTTTAAGTAATATGTGTATGCAAAAACATTTATATTCTTTCATTTTAAATAATATCCACTTTGTAACAAAATGGAAATGTTTCATACATAGAAATTTATCTGAGTTTGCGATTTCATACAAATAACATAATCTTACAAGGTCAAAATATAACGGGGAACTTCTAAAATATTCACGAACTTACAAAACAAATACATTTATTGAAAGACATATTTTGTTTTCTGTTTGTTATCAAGTGTTTATTTTGTACATTTATCGATGCAGTAAAAATATAAATTTCTGTCTTTTATATATTCTACATAAATAAAAATTGAGTTAAATGAATATTCCATTAAATAAAGACAGAAAAAGACAATTTCAAAAGCAAAATTTTTCAAAACAAAAACTTGCAAAAAATAAAAGCATTTATTAATTCCAAATGTTCATTAAAAGTTTCCTTACAAAGAAATGCTTACTTAAGCAAATTTTCTATTATTTTTTATAAAGTTACAAGTTTAATAATCCCTGTATTGCACAATAAAGCAGAAAATATAAAATTTATTTTATTCTAGACAATATCGAGGATAGATTAAACATATCTTTTACTATTAAATGCAACTTGTAGGCAACACAACACAAATAGTGTTGCAATGAAAATACTTATCAACTCTTGATATTTCAATTAAATATACATTCTTACACATCAATACAATACTTTAACCTTTTCAATACAAAACAATATAATGTAAATTTATACCCGATTCCTTCAAATACATAAGATCTCATTAATCTTAGAGTTAAAAGCTAAAATAAAATCTGTAAAACAAAGGATTGAGGGCCATTATCATTAAATATATTTCAACCAGAGCTTGACAATTTGAAATAATTTTTCTGCATATTAATTTCTTAATAAAAAGTAATGCCATATTTTTATGTATTGATTTACTGCCCTATTTGTTCCTTCTCTCCTGTTTTATTGAAGAATTTTCTTTTTTTTTTTTTCCCCCACAAAGAATGTAAAACATTAAAGAAAGAAAATTAATGTTCTGAATATAAAAGAATCACCAATATTTTTATTTTGTCCCACATTCAACTGCCCAGTGACATAGTTTTAGAGAAGAAACTTGTATATATTTTATAATTTAAATAAAGAGTAGCAAAATTAGCCAAAAGTTTTAACAGTAGTTATATCACAGAACAATTTTTATTTATATATCACTTAATTACTTACAAAATAATAATAAAGTAAGGAAAATATTTTTCTAGATAAAATATTATACCATGATTTAAAGAAGTTCATGTCAAAAAAATTTTAAAACATTTTTGCACTTTATTCATAAATGTATAGCATCAGCAATATTCTTAAAACAAGTTTCAAAACTTCCCTCTCTGGATAAAATGAAATTCTGATGACACAAAAAAAAGACCAGTTAGTTTCTCAGTTTTGAATTAAGAAAGTTCAACTGCATTTTTTTTTAACAAATACAGGAAGCCAGTTTATAGATATTGTAATATAGTATATGAAATTAGGTCAAAAAACAGTGACTAGCCACTTATTTACAAAGGAAAAAATACACAACTTATAAAGGCTGAATTTCACTAACATACTTCTTCAATATCTTTCACCCAGCCTTAACCAAAAACAACAATTAAATAATGAATAATTATGTGAATGCCTAAGTAGTATCAAGCATGTTCTACTTGCAATTTGCAAGTAAAGAACAGTTGAAAGCCTTTAAAGCTTCAGATTTCAAAGATAAACAACCAAAATACAAATGCATCTTAAATATGTGAAAGGCTCAGTAAAAAAAAAGCAGTTTCTTTTTTTTTTTTTTGTTATAAATTAAAAAACATTCTGTCAACAACAGACAAATTAAATAATAAAAATATTCAATGGTTTTTAACTATTTTAATTTGTACATTTTTTATAAGTCTTTTCTTTCAAAAGTACTTCAAAACCACTGATTTTTTATAGTGATATTTTTTGTAATTTAAAGCATGACTTACACATGATATGAGACTGAAACTTTAAAAACACCATTTATGCTTCACTCTCGGTTGTATTTGATTCTTCTCCTAACATAGGTACAATGAGGTTATCCTTTGACATCAAGTTGTACTTAGTCACAAATACCGTAAAGCGACGACACAGAAAGGTTTCATTCTGAAATGAGAAGAGAGAATAAACAATATTTAAATGGCAAAAACTTCAGATTTAACTTATGCATAGGAACATTAAAAACTGAAAGTTTGTGTTATATCTATACTTATAATAAAGCTCAATGTGTGTGTGTGTGTTGGCGCTCTACAGGCCAGACCATTCAACCTACAGCTACCAAATTTGGCATGTGTATACCTTGGAGGCCGGGAATGTGCACCTGGGGGTTATTTTTTCGAATTTTTAATTAGAATTTTATTTATTTAAAAATTAAGCGAAATTTTGGCGTGTTTCTGCTATAACTTCTGAAAATATTAACACACAAAAAAGATTTTTACATCAAGTTAAAGATTAAAAATTTATCTTTTAAATGATACTAAAGTTTTAACCTTAAAATTAAATTTCTATTTTTAATGAATTTTTAAATAAATATTTTAACTATGTTTTTCAATAATTTTGTTAGTAAAAAATAAAAATTAAGATTAAGCACGTTTTGCATTCATGGGAAAAAAATTAGCTTTTTTCAAAGTGTTGCCATCACATTGATTAAAGCCCCAATTAAAAATAAATTAAATCTTTTTGGAAATGAAATCTGCAAAAATATAATTTTCGGCACCTGTCTGTAGGAAATGAACAAATATGAAATATTATTTTTTCTAAAAAATAAATTCAAGAAAAATTATTTTATGATCTTTTACACTCTCTATACAGGATGTTTATTTAGTTCCGGACCCATTTTGATGTTTAATGACTCATGAAATAATGAAGATATAAACAAACTTATGGCATTTATTGATGGAATAACTCATATATTTTCCTTTTCAGGTTTGAATATTTTTACTTTTGTAAATATCGTCTGCACGTGTTTTTAATTTCAGATAATTTCATTTTCCAGTCTAAATATCTGTACTTTTCCAAATATCGTCTGCTTATTAATTGCATTTTTCTCTCTCCTGTTTTTGGCAACTATTGAAATGTTATGTTTACTTTTGATGTGTTTGTTCTATGTAGTACTTTTGAATGTGATGTTTTATTCGAGCGGATATTAAGAAGAATGCATACACCACTAGAGAAAGCACAGATTTTATGGTGGTCAGAGAGTTAATTTCCAATCAACTAAATCACTGACTTTTAAGAGTTAATTTCCAAGAGTTAATCCAATTCAAGAGTTTAATTCCTTAAACTGACTGATTTATGAAAACTTGAATATCACTATTAAATAAAAAAAGGATAATTTTAGATTTTCCATCGATCGCTTCAAAGAAAATACGCCAATCAGCGCGCAGGTTTCTCAAGATTAATTGGCCTAAGATAATGAAAATGTTGAGTTTTTCTAAATTTTTAACATTTAAAACTTCATAAATAAGTCTTAGTTGATATTGGAAAATAGAAACATTCATTCATTTATTCAAAATTTGGTGTGCCCAGAATATTTCTCAGAATATGATACCTTATTGCATTAAATTTAGACTTCATAATTTTTGAAATATATTTATAGGCCGGAACAAAATATTATTATTGATTTCATTTCAATCCTTTTTAAAGCAAAACTAAAAACTGAATTTTATGCTGAATCTCAGAAATTTTTGTTGAATTATTGTTTGAGATATTACTTAAATGATGAAAAATATTTTGTAGTTAACATAAGACTTAAATACCGAGCGATTCTGTTTTCAATACTCACATTCAATAATAATAATAATTAATAAATAACAATAATGATGATAAATAAAATAAAACACTTGGTTTTATTAAAAAATATCTTAATATTAATTGCAATTTCATCATTTACATTTTAAATTAAAGTTGAAGTTTTGCCGGAAATGACAACAAATTAGCAAAATATATATAGTAAATTGAACGAAACGATCTAAACAATATAAGTTTGGTATGACTATCAAAATATGAAGATTAAAAATGTTTTGTTTGATAATCCTTTAAGAGACCAGTTACTTAAAATATTTAATTGAAAATTGTAGCGAGCGGTAATACTGGCGAACCGGCTGGTCGCTAAAGGCGGCTAGTTAAAATATAAAATAAAAATAGTAAATTTAAATATTGAATTTCATTCCTTTCCTTTTTTTTGTTATCTTGATATTTAGGAAATATTTCCATTTTCACCAATTATTAAATTTTTTTTTGTTGCTAGAATCGTGCTTTAACATTGATGCACATCGAATAGAAAGGCCAAAAAGCAAGTAAAAGACCTAATGTAAAAGCACTATCAGGACTAATATTACTTCAAAAAAGAATTCAACAGACACAGCATTTATTTTAGACACATGCAGACTTCTGCACAAAGAAGGGAAAAACCATATAACTCAAATCAAGCAAGTAGAAAATTATTATTTTAAGAGTATGGATAAATTGAAATTAATATTAAAAAATTTAAGGGTTATATTTTTATTTTATACTTTAGATCTGCCATGCAAATACTTCTACTAAAACAGAAATAACAAAAAAACCCAATAAGATTTTTTAAAAATCTTATTGGGGCTTTTGCAATGCAAATACTTCTACTGAAACAGAAACAAAAACAAAACAAAAACAAAAAACCCTCAATAAAATATTTTAAAATCTTCACTATTAAACATTAATTTTTCTCCTTGATTATAAAATTTAAAACTTTTATGTATTCACTATTCTATTATAACTTATTTCTTCTTATATTTATATCGTCATTATTTCTTCATGAATGATTTAATTCATCAGTTTTGAATTAATGTTGCAAAACACTGCACTAAGCCCTATTGTAAAAATAATGTTTTGTGGAGGGGGGGTCCCCCTCTGTCCATTTATGCTTCTCTATTTATAGAAAATAATATTTTCCTCCTTCAAATAAAACAAGATGAAGAGCTGATTTATTAATCAATTTTAAAGACATGCAATCTGTTTTCATAACAATCTGAAAACTGAAAATCTAATGTACACTGTGTAACATCTTAGAAACTAAATTAAAGATCTTTAACTTTCAATAGTTTGTTACAAAAAGTAAATAAGCCATACATAATATTACAACTAGTCATTTATAACAATTGTGCTGCATAAACTATTTTGTTTCATTAAACAAGGCTGAAAATTTCTTCAATGAGCCCAGAATGTTTTTTAATAACCTAACAATACAACCAGTTTAACATCTCTCATAGCTGAAATATACTGAATATCAAGACAAAAATGATTCTTAAAAATATTACAACATTATCTAATTTTAAAATGTAATAAAAATTAGATATTTAAATTAATTAATTAATAAATATTTGAGTATATATAAGACATTACAACAGCAAATAAAAAGGAAATTCGAATCATGTCAGTTTTATTTTAATAGTAACGCAGATTAATATATGCATTTATAAATTGCTTAATTAACCTTTAATATAAAATACAGTTCATACAGAAGTCAACCCAAGAAAAAACTTTTTATATAGAAAATTCTGCTATTAATAAATTTGTACATAATGTATGAAACTAAATCTTTTTTTTTATAAAAATTCAATTGTTCTATTATAGTTTATGAAAATATTTTTAACCAATTACATGTTTATAAAGCCCACAAAGTAAATATATATTATTTAATAGTGACCTATAGATTTGAAATAACAGCCAAGTCAAAGAATCAGTAAATCAGTCACAACCACAGTTTCAATCCTGCAATTTTTATTTCATATGAAAATTTATGACAACCTAAATGGATCATTAATGGTCAAATGCTTGCTTTCCACAACGTCCTAAATTTTTAAAAGAAATATCAAAAACATTACTTAATTATACATCCTCTACAGGGGGGGGGGGAGCTTGACAGAGTCTCCGAGACATAAGCACAGCATTAATTTTACCAAATTTTATTTCAAAGGAAAGTTTATGGCAATTAAAGTGTATCTTCAATGATAGCCTAATGCTTTCTCAATTTTTGAGATATAAAAAATAAGTTCTGTCAGAGCCCCTATCCTTTACAACAGGACTAATTATATCCTTTTGGCCATATTAAAAGCATAGTTAATTCATCAGAATGCTTTACATTTAGAGTTTAAATTAATACTGCATAATTTTAAATAATATTTTTCTTGTGATGAGATGTAGTTTAAAATGTGCAAATTTGATTAACTGGTTGTCGAAAATGACTAATTCTATTTTTAAAAACATACATTTTATAAACTAAGATATTAAGAAAAAGGGTCTTTAACTACAAAAAGACAAATATCCACAATTTCACAGAAAAAAAGTATTCTGCATACATCAGTTTTCCACCTACATTTTAATTTGATGTTCAATCAATAGTCTTAAGGATTTATTCCGACAACATAGATAAATGAATAGAATACACCCCCTCCTTTAAGTTACTCTATTCAGGGCCAATCAGATTCATTAGAATCATAAAATAATGAATAATTACCTCAAATTCATCAAATACTGCTCTGTGGTGAAAATATGCATGAGAAAATATTCTGTATACTCTTCTACATACTGAACCTAGTTTAGCTACAGATGATTCCTTTATACTCACTCTGAAAAGAGATGGATAAAAACTTCATAAATAAAATTGCATCATAATTGATATACGAAAATGTAAATACATTTTCCATACACATTAGTTTCTGTTTCAGCTTAATCAGTGGGAACCAATAAACGATTCATAAATGGCAGAAAAATAAAGAGCAGTGCAAATATGCAATAACGGTGTATTTTTTTCTTTTCCTTATGATCTCAAGTAAAAACAAATGGTAAACTGCTGAAAAGTTTAACAACTTTTATATTTTAAAATAATGATTATAATGGATTATATAAATCCAAGTTTATAGATAACCTTTTAAAAATTCAGTTTTTTTAATTGTATTCTTCATAATTTACAAAGAAGAAACTTTCAGGACCTCAAGATTGATATAAAAAAATGAGCAAATAACTGCATTGAAATTTTAACTAATTTCTTTATCATTATATATATATATATATAAATACAGGCAGATATTTTCTGACCATTTCGTATACATTATAAAAATGCCTGTACACTAAAATAGTATCAATTAGCACTAATTTTAAATAAATGTAGATAAAACCCATACAAAATAAAATCATAAAAATACAAAAAACTTTGAATAAAAAATATTACTTTAAGTATGCATTCCCCTCCTTTTATAAGGACATTTTAAAACTTACAATATCACAGGTAGTGACATTTAAACTTCATAATGACATACACTTCTAAGCCTACTGACATATTTCTTATAATACTATGCAAAATTTAATAATAAGAAAAGGATAAAGAGAAAATATTACCTGCTAGGAAAGTATTTGTTACTATTCAGTAGACAAGCTGCACCATCTAAAGTATGGCGTGTATAATCAATGGCAGGACATTCTTTAGGTGTTTTATGAGCAGCACATAAAAATATCCATTGTTCAGTAGCTGTCATTTGTGTACATGTTTCAGAATTACATTCAGTCTGAAATAATACATATAAACTAAGGAATACAGAAAAAAAAACAATTAAAATTATTTCTCAGTCAACATGTTACAAGAAGAAATACAAAAGAACACTCGTTTGGACCAATAGTAATTTAACTTCTTAGCTGATGAAGAAATCTTAAGTGATTTGCTGTCTTTTGCCATCATTATTATCACTATCAGAGCAACAATCCTCGACAAATTACACTAAATCAACTAATTGCATATCTTAGACGAACTATCCTAGGTCAATTTAAAACATTCAAAACAGACTATATAATTATATGGTCAGTAACAAATTACAAGTGAAAGGAATTAGCAAAAATTATATATATATATATATATATATATATATATTGTATATTAATATATTATTATATATAATGATGGAGAGACAAAAAGTTGTTAACTCCACCAATCTTTATAAGAATCCTTTACAGATGATATAGTGATTTTAAAAACTTTATAAAATATGAGAAAATTCCTCCAAAAAAAATCAGTGAAGTTCAAAGACAAAAGTCCAAACCTTTAAAAATTGACTATTTCATTCATTGAAAAATGTACTACCTATCTTCAATTTTTTTTAATATCATCCTTTAATTTAATCCTTTCTGAAATTGTATGATTTCTAGCAATCTTTGTATATATTGTTAAGGTATACTTTAAAATAATCACTAAAATAATAAACAGCATTTTAGAATTAGGCATTAATTTTTAAAATAATCAAAAATCTTAAAACTTTTGAATAATTATAATATGCTACAAATGTTCAGACTAACAGATGAAGTATGTAGACAAGAATGTTTACAAACATCTCATCCAAATCAAATAGTAATTTTAATTGTCTGGAAGTCATATCAGAATATATTAAATTAAAACTGCAGAAGCAAAACAAGAATATAGTAGGATTCTACATATAGTAGGATTCTATATATAGTAGGATTCTACATATAGAAGAATTCGTATAATTTTATCTTTCTCTATATATTGTTTTACGTTGAATTTAACAGCAAACACAAATCCAAGCAATGCAAGTACTAAAGTTCCATCAATTAAAAGTATTCAGACTGGACTAGCTACTCAGTTGTTGTAACTGAGTAGCTAGAGTCAAACTTTCAAGTGAAATTTTCACTGTCAAGGATCACCAATTCTTCAGTTCTTTTTATTATTATTATTTCATTTCATTGTTTATTTTTGTTTTAAATTATGACTAGAAACAGCAAATCAATATTTTATAAACTTTTACTTCCATATGCCAAAAAATAAAATTAAGTGAACTCCTTTAAAAAAAGATAAATTTTAATATTTTATTACCAGAAAAATCTATACATTAAGAGATCTTTTATGTTTAAATGCAAAGAGTTAAAAATTCGTTATAAAAATGTGCAGTACAAAAAAAAATCATTAATATTACATAATAAGGGAGCAATTAATGTAATTTATCAGTCATCTTTGTACCTTTTGATTGACACTTTTGTTAAAAAAAGATAACATTCAAGTTGCTGCTACATAAGTTTTACTGAAAATTAACAAAGACAAATGAAGGTCTGTAAATTATAAATCAGTAAGACACATAAAACAGATTGTTCAGATTAGAAAAGTTCCTCACTTTCGGAGGTTGATTACAGAATAAGTTTATTGCATTTTTTATAAAGAAGTTAGATATTTAAAAACACTTTAATCATCTTCAATGACTTAATAAAAACATTTTAGAAATTGAATGGGGATAGAATAAACATCTCTGAAAATGAAAACAAATTTTCAATCCAATAAGCTCTTTTAAATTAATTCCAATTATTCTGATCTGTCGTCTTATATATTGATTAAATACTTTGAAACAAGAATATTTTACAGTTCAAAAATTAAGAAAACATAGTTTTCATTTTAATAACATTTATACTAATAAAATATTGAGAAATAATCTTTCAAAAACCAGTAACTAAGAATTAACATTAAATAAAATTACCTGTAACTTAACAGCCAAACCATTGAGTTCCATGCAGAACTGCCTGCAATCAAAAAGGTATATCGAAAATGATAATATATAAAACATTTAAAAATGAAACATTATATCACATCTAGTATTATGATGAAGATCAAAATTTAATTAACTGAAATTACAAAAATAAATATAACTTTAAAATCTTATTGAAAAATTAAAATTTTAAATGTTTGTCTCTAACAATAAATTCCTTTTAAATTACTTTTTTTATGTACCAAATTAAGCTCATAATATAAATTAACATCGCTTAGTTTAATTGCATTAAAATATGACATAACATTCAAGATTATCATTATCAAAATAAAAATTAAACAATATTCTCTGCTTCAACAATTTTATGGCTAGATTTATAAATGTCTGCATGACAAGCTAGAAAATATCAGCTCTGAAAATGTTCCTTATATTAAATTATTAAATATAACTTTTTATTTCTCTTTTAAATCACTGCATTAAAAACTTCATTATAACTAAATGCGAACCAATACAAAATATACAACTAATACAAAAAAGTAATCTTCAATAAGAATCTTCAACACAATCTTCAAAAATTAATAATCAAATGAGATAAATTCTATGCATTATTTACAATTTTTAAACGTGTTAATATAGCAATTAGATACAACAAAACAAAAATTACCTGAATAGTAAAAAAATATTTATGGCAAAGCATTTGCTTAGTTAATTCATCACTTAAATCAATAACATAGGATTACTGATGAATGCTGTACACAGTTTGCCAACAATGCCAAAACCAGATTTTGTAATAAAAAAATTACTACAATATACAATTTTTACTGTAGTTTTGCAAATCTGCAGATTTTCTACATTGCATATACAAATGAACATTTTATAATTATTATTGGGTATTATGCTCCTCAAATAAATACAGAAACAAAAAATTACTCATGCACTATTGTTAGAAATTTATTAGTTAACTGATTTAAAGGATAAAATTGTATAACATCAATAATTACCAATAATCAGGATTTCCCAATTAAATAATAAATTATTTACTGAATAGAATATAATTTGTGAGTTTTCAAGTATAGTCTTGAATGTGATCTTGAAAACAAAACCGAGAAAATTTATACAAAAGTGATAATGCATAACATGAAATGTAGCATACCAATCATGAACTCCACTGAGAAATTTGATTAAAAAAAAGAATAACACAGACAGGCAAGAATTCCAGACAAATAGAAAAGAATAAGAAATTGTTACTTTCTTTGGCACAATGCCAAGACCTGATGCATGCAGAAATGATTCACAAAAGATTGTAGAGTCAGAATAGAAAAGGAAGAGTAAGCAATGACTTACAAACAAAATACTAGCCATCGTAACACATTTATAAATAAATCGTCTAATCTTTACAGACAACTATTGGCTTTCTTTTGCAACAAAATTTTTCAAATATTAGTCAATTTAAAAGTTAATAATCAATAAATATTTTTTTTTATTTGTATGTACCTCAAACAGCTAGTAAAATTTTAAAATCATTTTTTTTAAATCACTACCGAAGTTTAATTAGAATCTAGAAATATTTCCAGGTGAATAAAAGGAAAGAATTGCAAACTTTTAATTATAGACTCCACTGGCAGTTTTAATAAATGAAAAAATTCTGATAATAAAACTATATAACTCCATCTAATGTAGTAAACTAACTCCAGCTAATATAGACAATAAAGATCGCTATCAAAAGTCACAACCTGAAACATGATTTTGCAATAGAAGAAAATCTAGAATTCCAAATAATTTTTTATACTTCAGTTAAAAATGTCATTAGATATTTTTAAAAAAATAAAACATCCAATTTTTTTTCAATAGAAAAAAAAGGCAGGAAACTAGAGAACTGAAATAGATTTAGTGACTTCCAAGTTTCCATAATATAAGAATACTGCAGATAATAGAGTTCCACTCATACACACATTTATTATTAGTTTTTACCTGAGATGTTCATACTTCCAGACTCCTTCATCTTGGCCATCAGGAGGTGTCAATATCTCATCGACATTTGCAGGTTGCTTTCGAATGGTTTGTTGAATAAACTGTAATATATTATAGGCTGTATAACTAAGATATAAAAATCTAATAAAATAAATTGCATAAAAAATTATCAAACTAAACTACTTTTAACCTTAATACCAAATTTATGTTCAGAAAGCTACTATATCATTACTTATTTCTAAAGCACATTAAAAAAGCTAAACTTTTAAAATACATTTGAAAAATAATACCCATATTAGTCATTTTTACTATATTGGATATTAGAATAAATTTAAATAAGAAAATTTTGAAAAGTACCTTGTCCCAACATTATTATTATTCCCTCCTTTTTAAAAAAAATTAATATATTTATTTACAAAAAATCTATTTTTCTCTAAATGAATTAAACTCAAAGTAATTTATATCAAAAAGAAAGTTGATAATGATTTTAATATTTATGAATCCATTATTAGAAATAAACATTTTCATTAGATTCATTTCATTAGATTTTTTACTGAATAAAAAAAAACTTTCTAAATTTTAAAATAATTAAAAAAAAATTTTAAAAAAATGAACAAAACTGGTATGAGTTTAAATATAAAGAAATAAGTTACAAGCTCTACCTGTAGTTATTAAATACAAAAATGTAACTCTGTAAAAGTAAGAATTTATAAAAATCAGTTTAACACAAAATTTATATGTTTATATATTCATTTTACAAATAGAACACTGACAATGTGATACATATCTGATGTTATTATGTATGTTGATAAAGATACATAATAATTCTGTTTTAAAAAATTTATATACCTGCTGCACAGCCAAGGTACTATCCATTTCTTCAAATGGTTCCTCAGGCCAATTACAAAAGTTCTATAGATAGCAAAAAAAAAAAAAAAAAAAAAAATTTAAGATAAAATTAAAAATGAAACGGATATAAGACTTCAAACAAATTAAAGTTTACTACTGGGTCATATCAGGTCCAGTTTTCATAAAATTTAGCACAGGTTATAAGTTTATAGATTAGGGAAAATATTAAATTTCATTGAGATATGTTAACAACTGTGAATTACAGAGATATAAAGTTTACAAAATCAATGTACAAAAACTGGAATTTTTTTAATTACTCAAGAAACTCTCCTAATTGCAATAGTAAAATGCCATTTTACAGCATTTTTTTAAAGTTTTTTTTTTAATGATATTTAGCTCATTAAAGATTTATAAATATAACAAGTCAAAATTTTAAAATGATTGATTAAAATTTTTTTAAAGTACATACTTTTAAATTAACTCCATGAATTCTGGAAATCACCAGACAAGATATAAATTGATAATGAATTAATAATGAGTTAATAGCTAAAATAAAGCTGCCTTGTTTCCATTAATTCTTTGTACTTGGTTGAATAATACAAAATGGGTAATATTTATACTTCTGTGAAAATAAATATGAATGCAAACCTGAAGAAAGAATATAGTAATGAAAATTTTAACTTGTTAAACTCATTAATTAAGATATGTTAATCACATGAAATTCAAAAAAGTTGCATTTGTTATAGTTGCATTTGTTATGCTTTCAAATAAAAAATAACTTTTTTTAGTGAAAGTTACAGAATTCAATTTTCATAGATTGTCCACTACTGACACCAACAGAACGTCAGCATTTCTTGGATATGAGAATGACGTAAATGACCCAGGTGGATGAAGGAAAATAATTTTTCCTGCACAAAATCTATCATTTTTGTGTAGGTAATATCTTTCATGGATAATGATGTAGGCAGATGTGTCTTTAAATATGATATTTTTGAATTTTGATATTTTCTTTACCCAATCAAGCAAATAATCTGATAAGTATTTCAACAATAATTTTAATGCAGTTTTGGAAATGAACACAGGATATGACTGTGTTCCTTGTATAGTCAATACTTCATCGAAACAACTATTCAAGAACAATTCTGATTCGCTATATCCTTCTTAGGATGAATATGCAAAGTTTACCTTAATATTTTCAACTAGCCATTCAAAAAATTGTCATGGTATTTAAATTTGATTTTCACATAAGCTTCACAAACTAATATGAGCTGCCAGTCATTTTATTACACAGACTATTCTATTGTAAAATCCTTTTTCTTGTATTAATCCCCAAAAGTGCCATTTTAAATTCACTTAAAAATCTCCCTTATGAAAGTAGAGGTGCAAAAGGTTTTTCTTATTCTTGTATTGGTCAACAAAAGCAGATAAAACATAAAAATCTCACAAAGAAGTTTTTGAAATTTAGATATCAAAAAGTTTTTTAATGCGTAAACAGCAACTATATTTATGCTCTTAGCAATTGGAAATAACTCTGTAATTAGGATATTATTTCCCCATTTAAATTATATTACAAAAGGGTGAATCATTATCTGTTGATTTGTCCAAAAATAACTGAATTTCAGTTTTGTAACATTATGGTATGATTTTTTGAAAAACAGCAAATTCGGATTGAGGTTTTTTTTCATTATAACTTAAATAAAACTTAAAATAATAAGTACTGCTAATAAGTATGCCAACAGATCAGAAGCTGAATGATTTAATAGTTTAAAACTAATTTGTTTTCAGGTTTACATTATTTCTTATTTCACAAAATTTGCCAATTTCAGGGTTTTATCGCAAAGTTCTTTAACTCAAGGTTCTTAACCTCCAGACTGTAAATATCAGCCATTTTGTATTATTCAGCTGAATATCAGGGATTAATGAAAAACAAGCCTCAGTTTTAAATTAATTCAACAATTAATCTATTATCCAAATTTACATTTTGCCTAGTGATTTTCAACAACACTAACTATTCATAGCATTAGCTTTAAGATATATAATTTTCATAAAAATTAAAGTAAATCTTTTTATTTAGAATTTGACATTTTTTTATTATTTTACAATGCACTGTATACCATAAAAAAGCATAATAAATTATATAAAATGACAACTCTGAAGAGTTTGAAATGCAATTAGGAGAGTTGTTTGAGATTTCACAGTTTACTTTACATAGCATTAATTTTAAGCTTATTTGGTAAATCTAGATGAAAGCAAATATTTTACCAAGTCTATATAAAAATTACAACTGTCCCAAATTTTATGAAAATCCAAGATGGCAAGATAATTTTGTTTTCAAAGTGAAGTAATTTAATCTCGGATCACTCTAAAATGTCAATATTACAGATTCTATTTAACAAAGAAGAGAATTTTTAAGATGCCATAAAATTGAAAAATTATGATAGTTGAAATTTCAAAACCTTTATTTCATATAAATAAAATCATATTCCCTAACAAACACTTATACATGACATGGTATTTCTTGATAAGAGGAAAAATGGGTGTAGTTAAGTAGAAATCACATTTTTATTCTTTTTTCTTCATTACAACAGAAAGATTAGATTTTTACAATATGTTTCAAAAGTTCTTAAGTAGAATCAGACAAAGAATTCTGCATATATTAGAATAAGAAAAAGAAAACAAAAAGCTGAACAGCTCAAAAGTTAAAGAGAAAACCAAAGTTCAAGTAATTACAAAACTATTTTCAGAATGCGCTTAAGCAAAAATTATAATATGCAGAAACTTTATTAAAAAAGTCTTTTAAAAACTGGAATTGAAGTAAAAAAATTCTCTCTGAAATTATAACATGACAAAAGTTGAAAATACAATTGAAAAAAAGGTTAAAAGAACAAATTGATACATCGATAAAATGATAAATTAAAATATTTTTATTAAATATCCCTAATAAAACTCCTAAAAATTATTATAATACTATGTTTTTCTTTTATATCAGCAATAAAAAAAATAAACACCACCTAAAATGTCTTTGATGATGTCTTCCATAGATTTAATTGTAAGGCCAAAAAATTACACTTATATGACAGAACAATACAAAAATAAAAGAAAAGAAAAAAGAACTAATTAAATGGAACATGAAACAAAAGATATTTAAATTCATATATAACTCCAGCAGGTAATGTTTACAAACCACACAAAAATAAAACAGACACACTTTATAATTAAACAACACAACAAAAACGCTTCTGTTTCTCCTTAATACTTGGTCAATAAAATTTGTACAATAGAATTTATACTCCATTATAAATATCTACAGTCGACTAAAGAGAAACTTCAATAAAATTCGTCTGCTTTTCATACAAGGGAAAGGGTTCTACATTCAAACCATTAAATAACAACACATATTATACTAAATCGGTGAAATAATATACATTACAGTACTTCAAAATTAATTATATAAAATACTTTATAGTTGTTTTAAATATGGTTTTAACTTACCTGAGCTTTAGTACCTGGTCGATTTCGCCTTAAGATGCTTGATGTATCGGCCATCTTCATGATTAATTCTATAAAGACTTATCGAAAATTTAGCAATAGCTGAAATCTAAGTTTTATTTTCTAAATGCATTAATTCAAAACACTATTATATATTCTATTGAAAATGAGAAAAAATATACACTTATTCTACCCACATATCTAACAAGTCACAACCTAAAACTGAAATTGCACTTAGCAGAGCAGAATGAAATTCCCATCCCAATCAAAAAATCTCGAGAGAGAAATGCTAAGGAGATGCAACTCCGTGAAGTTACGTAGCCATATTAGGCCTGTACAAATCTTTCAGCAGAATATATCTTATAACTACAATTATTTTGGCTTTAATCACTAAAATTTGATGTTCAAAAGTTAATACTGCAATTTAAGAAGTTCTAAGGATTAAAAACCGAAAATTGGCGCTTGCAAAAATCTATTTTCAAACCTGATTTTGCCACGACTTTGGTCGCACTATAACTAGACAATCCACCTCAGCGATGAGAGGATCTATTTTCTGTACAATAGATTTGATATTTAAGACCTTTTTGTATAATTTTGAAAAAAGAATTAAGAAATATGAATATGGTCAAAAATTATGATGAATACAGACTATGAATATTTTTTCTTTGTTGGCCTTTTCCTTTATTATGAAAGTAAGTCTCAAAATTTGATTTTGTGTACAAAATGTGAATAAATTTCTTTTAGAAATTGAACAAATTCTGAATTTTGTATTGAATTTTTTGAAAAGTGTGAAAATATACGAAATAAGAAAACATTGCATTCTGTAATTATCTATTCTAGACAACTTCTTTAGAATTCTTATTTTGATCCAAAGATTTGAAATTTATAAATAATAAGGAGTTAAATTTTTTACATGACATAATTATTATCTTATATTAATTATTTAATTAATATTAAATAATTAATTTAATTAATTTCAAAAGTAATTTTATAACCAATAATTTAAATTTAAACAACATTAGATTTAGATTCTCTTTTGTTGAATGGCAATAAGAATATTTTCTTCAAGTTCTATTTTAATTTTTATTTTTTGTTTTTATTTGTTTGTCAAATTGTCATATGTTTTAGTAATTGATTGTTTTTTTAGCCTGTGAGGTTTCATCTCTACTATGCTGCAGATGTATAATTAATTAAGACTGAAAAAGTAAGAAAATGAGTTTAGCGCTACTAAATTCAAAATTTTTCTCACCGTTAAAATAGAATTAAATATAGAAGATCTGTCTTTAATACCATATTTTGGTTTTATGTTTATATAAAGTTTAATATCAGAGAGAATTTTAATATGTTTATATACATATTTAACTTATTCAATAAAAGATTTTCATTGTCAAATCATTCATCCGTTACCAAAACAGTGACAAATTCTTAATGACTTTTATTTGTTAATAATTCAAAAATACTTCAGCACAACTTGATATTATATTAAAAAAGTTATAATATGTATTATAAATACAGTTGTTTTTATATGATTATTATTTGATGCTTAGAATTAATTCTTTTGTTGAACCATTCGTCCATATCCAAGTGATTGACACATCACTGACTTATTTATCGACATGGCGAAGATACTTTTGTCAAAACTCAAAAATTTTTTTGAAAAGGCATTAGAAAAATATTTGATGATATATTATAATTTAAATATTAAGAAAATGATTAATAAGGTTAAAAATGCATGACACAATGCCAGTGAATGAAATAATTTTTTATTATTAATATATATGTATAATATAAAATATCTTATTTTAAAAAAGGATATTCATTTAAATTCTTTGCCATTTATCTCAATACATTAGTTTTCTAAAGATGGGATATTATTACAATTAAAATAATATATTGGTAATTAAAATTTTTACTTTTATGAATTATTCATGTATATAAATATATTTTAGATGTATAAATACTAGACTAAGTATTAAAGTTTACAAAAAAAGTTGTTATGAAGTGTTATTGTGTGTGTAAATAAGTTTAAATATAATTGTAAGCTTTAAAATTATAAATCATTGATTGATCTTTGAATTTTTTACTTAAAATTTCCATGAATCATACATTGCTTATTTGTTCCTTTAATAAGCTTTATTTCTGTCACTTTTAAAAAATGTTCTGCTATTAGAATTAGTTGCTTTACTACCAGAACAGAACTAATCAAAAATGTATTTTTAATGGACATTAAATGTAGCACTACATTTGTCATAGCAACATTGGAATTGATCCTTAGATTTTTATTAATTTATTTGTTAGTTAGTTTGGATGTCTTTGAAGATATGTAAATTAATTAAGTAAATTTTTCACTTTTTTTTGTACTTTTATATAAAAAATTTTTTTTATAATAACGCGTTTCCATTTTAAAGTAAGCTCTTTTAACGCATACACAATCTTTTTTCTGTGCATATGTGATCTCACTGGAATCTTATTACTGCCTGAATATAAATCCATCTTTATTATTTAGTTATTTGTTTTAAAACTTTTAAAGGAAGTATCAGTGTAGAAAATAACTGGTACAAAAATATATAAATTAATTAGTGAAATATGGAAATATTATTTGGTATATATATAGACAGGCAGAATGTCTTATTTTCATTTTATCTTTGAGTAGAGCTATTCTGAAAAGTGAAGCAACTATAAGTTTTGTTTAAAAGTATATGCTCTTTTAAAACTTCTGTAGTTAGGATAAAGGGTTGGTTAGATTTTTAAAATGTATTTCATGTTTAGTTGCTTTATTTGAAAGTATCTTAACTACTTTTAATATATTAATTTAATTTGGATGAAAACAATTTCACATAATTTGAAAAGAAAAAAAAAACATATAAACTTTTATCATGATTAATTTTTATAAATGTGGTGGGAAAATTACATAAAGATATCTTTTTTATTGTTACTGTCAAAAGTTTAGTTTATAATGTAATGGTACTTAAGTTTAAAAATAAGTTGTTGAATGCAAGAATTATGATAATTTAAAATTATTCTGTGGGTACATGTCTTCAGTTTCAATGGAATCTTCAGTAATAATTTTCGTATGCAAATCAATTATTGTGATAAATAAATAAACATTTCTGGAAATTTTTTTTGTTGTTGTTGATATTAATGTGTGCTATTTTGGCCATTAAATAGTACAAATCATTTAAGTATTTTAATGATATTTTTAGAGTTAATTGTTTCAGATCCATATCAGTATAAATATCATAAATATAATTTTCAATTTTTTTAAAGTTAAGTTTTTTTTGTTTTTAGCAGAAAATTTCTCATGTACATTGTGTAAATTAATATAATATATATTTTGCATTCAGATTTAGCCCCTAATTCTTACAATTACATAATATTATGCATATGATATTTTTTCCTTGTGATTAAATTTATTTTGAAAAAAAAACTTGTCTTTAAGATGTAAAATTATATTTAATTATTTTTTATTTATTTATTTTTGTTACTGTGGTATTATGTCTTTTGAACTTCTTACATGTATTTTATTTCTCTATTGATTATTTTAAAAAATAGGTGAAAGTATTGTTTCTAAATGTTTTTCTTAAATTTGACTGTCGCTAGATAATTATTTTTATTTATTACACTGTCTAAACATCATTTAATTAATAAAAAAAATTTATAGAATTTTTCTCACATTAAATTGTTACATTACCCTTCTAGGACAATGGATTCAAAAAGTGATTCTGAGGATGGTGATGAGTTCTGTTTAAAGTTGGATACAATTCCACCAGAGATATTTCTTCATATATGCTCATTCATTAGTGCTAAATTTGTTATCAATGTTTTGAGCAAAGTTTGTCAACGATTTCAAGATATTATTGAAAGTGATACTACTTGGAGAATGAGAATATATAAAATGTGGCCCAAACAATATCCATTAATTCCAGGTAACATTTGATGTTCAAATATTTATTTTATAAGATAATGAGTGAATAATATTTGTATTAAAAACATTCTTTCTGTGAAATAGTATTATTTTAATAATAATAACTGTTTTATTTTAGTTTTCAGAATTTTTTTTATTTATATGAGTGTAAAAAATATATTTATTTATTGCATTATTGTTTTGGAAATTTTTCTATTTATTTTATATTTGTTGCTTAGGTGCACAAATTGATGTAGGTTTTTATGTAAAATATTTCAAGTCTATTTGAATTTTCAAATTGAGAAGCATTTTATCAGCAGCTCATATGAACTTTATCTTTTCTTTTTTGTAAAATATTTTTAAATTTTTCTTAAAGGTTGCTTTTTTTTTATTTATTTTACATTTGTTGGATTTTTTCAAATTTCAACAAATGGTTGTTGAGAGAAATTTCAAATTCTTGTTGAGAGAAAATAATGAAACTGCCATAAAACTATTAAAATATTCATTAATTAAAAGATAGTTTTTAAAACAATTTTTAATACTAAATGGCAAGGAAAAATATTTAAAATTTTCACATTGAATATCATTTGATGCTTATCTTGAACATATGTTTATGATTTAAGTGAAATGCAATTTTTTTAATAATAATTTAATTTTTGGAAATAATTACAAGAGAACATATTAGTGTGTGATTAATCTCTGGCATATGATTGATATGCAGGTACATTTTTCATGTTAATAAAAATTGGAATTGTTATTAATATTAATTAATTCTAATTAATCACAGTGGTATATTATATATCAGTAAAGGAATAACTCTTGTTATATTAAAAAAAAAATTATTTTAATGTTTAACATTTCAGCAAGTAAATTGCAGAAGAAGAAATCAGAAGGAAAAAAAAATTAGTAGGTTTTTTTCTGATAAATGGTTATTCTCAGCAGCTATATAGAGATACTAACACTTAAATATATGTGATGTTTTCTTAGCCTCTTAACCTCATTATTTTATACTCCGAAATTTTTATAATTTCTGTTCTTTAGCTTGTATTTACCGTTAACTAGTTTATTATGTCTTATTCATTTTAGGTTATTTTATTGTAAATTATACAACTGTTTCTTAGAGTTAATCTTTGTTATTATTCTATTTCATTGACAGATCCTTCTCTGGATTGGAAAGAAGCTTGTATAGAAAGAGAAGAACATTATGATCTGTGGAAAAATTCTGGGCAAAATATGCGAATTTTCCATTTAAAAGACGCACATTTTGGTTCTGTTAATGTTGTGAATATTTTGGAGGTATGCTTGCTTGGCAAATTGATTTGCAATTCTTGTTTAATGTGATGAGAATAAATGGTACATGGGGCAGAAAATTTTTTGCACCTCCTCTATACTTATAATAAAGCTCAATGTGTGTGTGTGTTGGCTCTCTACAGGCCAGACCATTCAACCTACAGCTACCAAATTTGGCACGTGTATACCTTGGAGGCCGGGAATGTGCACCTGAGGGTTATTTTTTCGAATTTTTAACTAGAATTATTTATTTAAACTATTTATTTATTTAACTATTTATTTAAAAATTAAGCGAAATTTTGGCGTGTTTCTGCTATAACTTCCGAAAATATTACCGCACAAAAAAGATTTTTACATGAAGTTAAAGATCAAAAATTTATCTTTTAAATGATACTAATGTTTTAATCTTAAAATTAAATTTCTATTTTTAATGAATTTTTAAATAAATATTTTAACTGTTTTTCAATAATTATTTTCGTAAAAAATTAAAATTAAGCATGTTTTGCATTCATGGGAAAAAATTAGCTTTTCTCAAAGTGTTGCCATCACATTGATTAAAGCTCCAATTAAAAATAAATTAAATCTTTTTGGAAATGAAATCTGCAAAAATATAATTTTCGGCTTGTGTCTGCAGGAAATGAAACAAATATGAAATATTATTTTTTCTAAAAAATAAATTCAAGAAAAATTATTCTATGATCTTTTACACTCTCTATACAGGGTGTTTATTTAGTCTCGGACCCATTTTGATGTTTAATGACTCATAAAATAATGAAGATCTAAACAAACTTATGGCATTTATTGATGGAATAACTTTATATATTTTCATTTTCAGGTTTAAATATTTTTACTTTTGTAAATATCGTCTGCGCGTGTGGTTAATTTCAGATAATTTCATTTTCCACTCTAAATATCTGTACTTTTCTAAATATCGTCTGCTTATTAATTGAATTTTTCTCTCTTTTGTTTTTGGCAACTATTGAAATGTTATGTTTACTTTTGATGTGTTTGTTCTATGTAGTACTTATAATAAAGCTTAATTCTTCTTCTTTAAGTTAAGTAAATAATCCTGAATGTTGAAGTTATGTCAATGCATTTTACACATGACCAAATTGTGTTTTGTGAAGTTAACTGCTTATGAAAAAAATGTTGGATATAGTTCAAATTAAAAAATTATATATATATATATATATGTAGGACTCAGGAATCACTACTATTTAGAATCACGCACATTTAATT
>JAPMOR010068239.1:221776-232931 GCA_026543865.1 Argiope aurantia | reverse complement strand
AAAAAAAAGAAAACAGTATCTGGATAAACCAATAAACATTTTTTTTTCTTTTAGTCTGAAGACCATGCTTTCATGAAATCAGCTGCTGTGGAAGTTGTATTTGGTCCGTCATGACATCCAACTTTTTTCACGTCATAGCGATCCTTAGGTTTAACCTTAACAATCCGATACGGTCCATGAAACTTTGGTCTTAGTTTGAGTCCAGTTCCGAACTGCGTCCGTTGTATGGCCACTAATTCACCAAGTTTGTAGATGCGCGCCACTTTTCTTCGTTTGTTGAAACTTTTGCGATTCTCTTCTTGAATCTTCAAAATGTTTTCCCTTGCTTCTTCTCTCATATTATTTCGATCTTCCATCATTGCTTTTGTGTATTCTTCTTCCAATATTTCCTTTAAATGTAAATCAGTTGTATCTTAATTTTACTCCAGTTAAAAGCTCAAACGGGGTAAACTTTGTACTTCTCGAAACGGTACTATTGATTATTTTCTGCACTGATGCAACATGTTTAAACCATTTGGTAGGGTCTGTTATCGAGAGTTTTGATAGAATGGGTATTAGAATTTTATGCATTATTTCAATTTGTCCATTTCCGCGAGGAATTCCAGTGCTAATTTTGAAATGTTCAATATTTTCAACCTGACAGTATGTTTCAAATTCTTTTGAGGTAAAAGCTGAACCTCTGTCTGTTATTATTCTCGTCGGATTTCCAAAAGTAGATTGTTGAAGCTTAAGTTCTAACTTTCTCAAAGTATATTCGCGCTCATTTTTTTCGGCTTCGGCTTTTTCAGCATCTAACCTTTCGCGCTCCTGAGTGATACTTAAAAGTAAGTTTTTTACGAAATCTTCGTCATAGTCTTTAGACTCTGTTATCATTGCAACTAACTGTCGCACTTTGGCATCCTGTGGTGCCGTTAGTTCTAATTCGTCTACTAAAGTTAGTAAGTCGCTCTTTCGTGCTCGTGCAAGAAATGCCATACTTGAGAATAAATCAAAATTGTACTCACAATTTCTTCAACATCGATCCACACTGCGTCAGTCCACAAGGAGTTGGTATCCAAGAGGTTTATTGTAGAACGTCGAATTTCACTCCTGTTTGGCTCTTCTTTCGTCTATGAACCGGTCTTTGTTAAAATCCCGGTCGAGCCCCCATATTTGTAGGACTCAGGAATCACTACTATTTAGAATCACGCACATTTAATTACATTTAGGACGAACAATTACATTAACAAAAGAAATGAACATTAAATAGATTTCGTCGAATACGTCGCAGGATTAATTCACATGTGCCATCTCGTCTTTCGTCCAGAGACCCGTCTCATCTCACGCGTCTTCACTTTCGTTCAGATCCATCTCGTCTCGTCTGCACTCCGTCTTACAAGCCTCAACGCCTGTTGGCCAGCAGATGGCGCTCGTTATCAGGCGTTCGTCACTACATATATATATATATATATATATATAATATAAACGTAAATATTATGTGTATGTGCATGAAAGGGAAAAATTAAACAAATGTTAATTGGATGGATATTTATTTTATTTCATAAATTTGTACATGTTGCATTTATTGTCTTTAAATAAATGGTTTATAAATGATAATGACTAATCCAACTCTTGTCAAAGTTTTGTGGCAAAAATGCAATTTTTCAATTTTTATTATGATGGATATTTCCCCTCCCCCCCATTTAGGTCAATCTCTTTTGCAAGATGATAATAGTTTCCATACTTTTTTAATAATTTGATTGATTTGTTGTGAAGTTGTTGTCCCCTCCCCCTCTTTTTGCTATCGCTGCTTTCACTGTTAATTGGTATTCATCACTAACCAATTTTTCTTAACTGTCATGTCCTGATTAATTTCTCTTTCTCTCTTATGTGGTAATCCTTCACTAACAATTGCTTTTGTGGTTGGTATAATTTTTTGAATGAACAACTGGATATGAACAATTGATTTGATTTCTTTGATATAATTTTTCACTGATGAAAATTCCTTAAAATTATTGACAATTTGTGGAAGCTGATGTCAGCAAATAAGAGTACATTGATATGACAGTACAACCAATGCTCCACAACTTACTTTTGTGAATAAATTTTTAGTTTTGGACAAATTAAATGAAAACTATTAAGAAAATGCATATATGCAAAATCGTGTTCTGCAAATCTTTACTTGGCAAAAGGTTATTGCACTTTATGACTGGTTAATTTCTAATATTCTCAAATCGTAATGATGTGTGTATACTTATGCATTTATTCATATCTTACACAGAAAGTACAATGATTTAATATCCTGTCTTAATTTCTAGTATGTATTTCATTACTTAAAAGCTTGGAATTTTCTAATCAAGCATTTCCTTGTTAGACTTTTAAAGTAATCTTGAAATGAAGAAGAATGTTTGGGTGTAGAACTTCATGAGTAGTTCTTTGTCATATTTATTTTTCAGTTACTGTTTGTATTTCTTCTTTTAAAGTAAATTGTTTTTATCTTTTTGGAAACATTTTCTTTGTATCTAAGTGCATTTCTTAAATATTAAGCATTTGAAAACTATGATTTCTATTTGTAGAACAGCTAAAAGAAATTAAAATAAGGAAATGCAACTTTGGAAAAATGGATTTTAACTTATTTTTTACTAAATTTAAAAATTATTTCCTCTCTTCTATCAATCCTATTTTTCATATTTTTGAATGATAACTGAATTTTTCATGGAGTGTAAATTAGTTTAAAGCTGTCAAACGAGATACTGTTTCAGAATTAAACTGAAATGTATTTACAAAATAAATTAAATCTGTTATGTTGAGATATGCAGTTGCTATAAAATTCTGTTAGTATGAGGTATCAAAAAATTGAAACTAGAATATCTTGTAGGATGGTTGGATTTGTGCCTCTGGTGGAAGAGATGGAGCATTAAAATTATGGAATGTTTCAAATCTGAAAGAAACACCAGAACCTGATGATTATAAATCTTGCCTTTTAAATTCTAAAGCAGCTGCACATGGCAATGTAAGTAAATATTCTATGTTTTTTTCCCTCAAGACAAATATTTTATTAATCTTTTTTAAATCCATTTATTTATATGTATATTACTGTTATTCTGAATATTAGACAGCATTATTATGCTGTTTAGTTGTATGCAAATAAATAAAAAGTAAATGTATTCTTTTTCCCAATAAAAATTTTTAAGATCATATTAATGTAAGCAGGCTTAAGCAATAAACTAACAGTTCTTAATACTAGTTCTAACTAATAGTTCTTAATACTTTTAAGAAAGAGGTATTAGAATATTCAGAAGCATGAGAAATTATTGCATATTTTATACAAGTATTATATATTTAGATGTTCAAAAGGAAATAAATTTCCTAAAATATTATTTTAATAGCAAGATGCTTCTTGGGGTTTTTTTAATGGTTCATAAATTAAAATCTTTTAAGATTGTATATTATAAGTGTCCTTACATTTTAATAACTAAGTCAGATTTAATGTATATAAATTACAGTTTGTGTATGTATATGAAAATTTTAAAACTTTCATGTTAATCATTATCTTTAATAATAGTATTTACTATTTAGAGGAGCAAACATTATTCTATAAAAACTTTCTATAATTTATTTTATGAATCGAAAAAATTGGGAATCTATGTAGAGCTTTTATAATTGGAAAATATTGTTCTATAAAAAAGAGTTTTTAAGCATTTTAAGCACAGTGTTAAATTTTTTAAAGTAATAAATCATGGATGTTTCATTCTTATGACTCTTTCTAATTAATTGTTTTTAAAATCTCTGCTAATGTTTATGAAGTATATGGGAATGTCAAATATGCTAACACAGCAATTAATTATAAACATCAACAAATGTGGCACTTAATTATGAACATCAACAAATGCAGTTAAAAACAAAGGTACATAAATATAGCTGCTGTCAATATTTTTATTAGCCTATTAAGGATGTTCCATATTTCAAGAAACTCTACTGTATAAATTTACTATTTTTAATAGTGGAAAAATTATTAAAACTAAATAATATTTTGACAAATGTTTGTGTAGAAAAGAAATTATGTTTCTAGAATATGAATTAAAGTATCAACATTACTTAAGAATAGTATTTAAGCATTCAGTGATCTCATCAACATAATGGTCTATTGTTCGATTGGAATGTTTTTCACCTGATAGTGAATAGTGCTATATATTTTAATAATTTCTGTATTTATTGTTAATTTTAGAATTATACTCTATTTGCTTGATTTTGTTATTTAATTAGAGCAATATACTTTATAATTTCTAGATTACCTTACAATTAATGTGACTCTTCAAAATACAACTGTTTAAATTAAATTTTAATTATTAACTGAAAGTATGAAATTAATAGTATGTATATACATATATGATATAGAAGGTTATCATGTAATACCCTGCTGTATAATATGATTTTGCACTGCTCAGTAAAAAAATTTTTGACTAACTCTCATGCAGTGTGATAAACACTCTTGTATCATGCATTAGTTAAATTTAATGTTTTCATAGTTTATGTATGTGTATATTTAATAATTAGAAAAGTAAAATCATATATTTATTTGTTTTTTATATATAAACAATTGAAATAGCATAAAATAAAAGAAATGTTTCCTTAAGAATATTGAATATAAGCAGTTTAAAATTAGAAATATGTTCGAATGTGCATAAATTCATCTGATAATGTGATTTCTAATTGCATAGAATATATCATCCCACATTGTGCAATTTGCACTATATTTTTAGAGTATATGTATCAACTATATAAAAAGAAAATAATTTATTTAATGTTTTATTTCAGTGTATTATATTATTAGAAATTATCAATAGTCTGCTTTATTGTGTTTATTTTTGTATGATAAGTCATTTTATTGTCTTAGTTTGCTACATCTTCTTAAAAATAATTGAGACTCATCAAAGCTGTAATAATCAGTGAAGATCTCTATTATTTATAATAATTGACTATCAGCTTATAGTGTTTTATTAAGAATCTTGGAAAGTTTGCTGTACATTATAGCACCATGTCTATCATTCATGTGATAATTTGTGGTTTATTTAACTACATTTTTTTTCTTAGTTCTATATTAAGCATTTAAACATTAGCATTGCATTTTTCATTTCTTTTACAGGCATGGCTTTGGTCCATTGCCTATGATAAGCAAAATAAAATGTTATATTCTGGTGGATTTGACTGTAATATAAAAACCTGGGATCTTGACAATCCATCTCTTCCAGTTACATCATATGGGTAACTATGAGTTTTTCAGATAATTTATTTGGTAGTTATTTTGTCAGTCTATATATTCCCATATATTAAGATTTTTTTTTTGATGAGTGGTTTTGAATTTTTTTTTTTTGAATTAAAAGTATAACTTAATCTTTTGATTAACATATTACAAAATCTCATTATTCCATTTAAGAACTTAATAGTAAAAGAATTCATTAAATATAAATTTGTAAATGAAATAAAAGAAATGAATGGGGAAGCACTTGCTTATCAACATTATATTATCTTTAATATGTGTCCTGAATTGTAGTAAGTTCTGTTTTATGCATATTATTAAAAAAAAAAGCAATTTTTATGAAGATTTTCATGCTTTTATAATGATTAAAACATTCGGAATATTTTATTGAAATTTTAATCCCCTGCCTATTATAGAAACTGCTAGTAGCATTTCATCTTGTGATGTCTTTTAATAATCTCTTTCTTACCATCTTCATAACTGACTTCAGTGTCTTCATTACATTTCATGGTACTTTGTAATATATTCTTTTAAAATACTCAGCAAACACTGTTTCAACAGGGGTGGAGAAAATTTAACAGCTGTATACTTTTAGAAGCTCCCATATCCTCAGATTCTTTCCTTTTCTACACTAACTAATGTAGTTGATTCTGGTAGATCATTGAAAAACAAAAAAGTCATGAAATGCAGAAAGAAAAAAAGTATTTTATCAAAAATATTTATCATATGAAAATTAAATAACATGTAAATACCACTCAGAATCAAGATTTAGTAGAAACATTCATTAAATGGAAAAATTTCTTTATTAAAAATTCATTGAATGGGGATTTTACAAATATTTAATTCCTATCCAGACTTGTAAAATTACAAAATATATTCAGTTTTGTTTCGTCTAAGTAATTTCTTTAAAAATTATTTTGTTCGAAATTTGTTAATAGATAGTTAATGTGCATAATGAAATTTATTTTTATTTCCAGCCTTTCATCACCTATTTTGTGCCTTTCATTTTCTCACAATTCTTTAACATGTGGTTGTTATGGACGAAGTGTTAGCTTATATGATCCTAGAGTGAGCCTTCAACCTGTGATACAACATATACATCACAAGAAACCTGTCATATGTATTGCATCTGATGAAAAATTTATTATATCTGGAAGTGAAGATAAAACTGTTGTTGTGTATGACAAAATTGCCAGAAAAGCAGTGAAGACTATACAGGTGAAGAATTTTGCAAATATTTTTATTGTTATTTTCTAATTCATTATTTTACTTCAATCAGGCAATTCATCTATTAATTGTTTTTTATGGCTAAAATATTTTATGCAAAACAAGAAAAACTACTCTAGAAGAATTAAGTAATGCAAAAGAAAGTAGCCTAATAATAATTTTAATCATTTACATCCAATGCGCAATGAATTGAAGTTAGGGGGAATGATACTGGAGGATAATATTTCAATTTTAGGAGAAACTCTTTTCAAGTCACAGAAATTTCATGTACAGATAACTCCATGAAACTTTTTTCCTGTATTTTTATTATGGTGTAGTGTACACTTTTCTAATTGAACTTTTTAACCAATCTCCATTTTTTTTTTTTTTTTTTTTTTTTTTTTTTTTTTGCAGCTTCCTTATTTTGCTTCTTGGGGCACTGTAATCTGTTTTAATAAATTCAGTATAGTAACATTACTATAGATACGCATTACTTCCCCTGATATATGAGAACTCATTTTGAATTTTAAAAAACTTTACTAATTACCCTATAGATACTCAGTCCATTGAAATAATATTAAAATTTGTATCAAAAATTATTGAAAATTCTTCTTTTTAATCTTGATGGGATTCTGCTATCCAATTATATTTTTATTAGTTATTAAGTACTATAACATAATTTAATTAATAAGACTCAATAATTTTATTTTCCCCTTTTTGTAATTTTTGATAGGCTATCAATTAAAAGCATACATAAAAATATATTTGTAAAATTCTGAAACATTATAAATCTTTTGATATATTGATTAGCGTCTCATCTTATTTTTTTATTTATTAGATTTTAATGTTGAATCGTCGGATCAATATATTGTATGAATTTAAAAACAGTAATACTCTTTATATATTAATTATCTTGTAGGTATAGAAAAAAGAAGAAAACTCCAGTTGCTCTTAGTTTGAAAAGGTCACAGTATGCATTAGTAAAGAAGTAATCAACATAATAAATATGACAAGGAAAAGCATTTAATAAGAAAACTGAATCATTTTAATTGTAACCTTGACAGAAGTTATTTTTTTAAGGAAGGTTTACTTTTTGTATCTATGTTTGCAACAGAGATCTATATTTAGAGTCTTTATCATTATTGAAATTATTCATTTGAAAATTGATTACTTATTACTCTAAACAACAATATTGATATTACACATATATAAAAGCTGTTTTAATGGGTCACATATCTCATTGTGATCGATTGTACTTTTTAGTGTAAAAATCGGCGCATTATTGGAAAAATTGCTCTTCATGTTATACATTCAACTCTAAATGTTGATTTCACTGACACTTTTTGCCAATAAAAGTTATATGCCTCAATCTGTTTAAAGAAATAGTTTCTCTACGGATAACTATTTAACACTTGAAAATAGTGTTGCTGAAGAGTAAGACCTACAACAGTAGAGATTTTAACTGACACATTTCCAATATGAATTCACATTATGAGAGTTATATAGTTCTAAGAAGGCTTAATAGCTATGTTATTCTGCATATTATAGCCCAAATAGATGGAACTTTTACATAAACATGTGTGTATACCTTAACCATTAAATGTTTCCATTTCTATCATGCTGATCTATCTTCATACTTAATTGCATTAAAATATATGTAATAGCTCTGAAGTGAAAATCACATGCTTGTGTAAAAAAAAAAAGAAGAAAAAACTAATTAAAAATAAATTTTTTTAAAGTTTGAGTATAAAATTTTGATAATGAAAAAATATATTGCATTTTTTAAAAATATTTCCATATTAAAAAAAATTCCTTTACTATTTATATATATTTTTGAAATAAAATTTTTCAATAAGAATTTATTTTCTTTTCTATAGTTTGAAGGATTTCCTCTTTCAATGTCTTATGACTGTCATCAGTTATTAGTTGGTGATGTGTTGGGATTTTTTCATGTTATTGACCCTACTGAGCAAAGTTTCGAATTAGTTCACGTATGTATTTACTTGAAATTTTTTTCCTCCATAATTAATTACAGAGATAAAAATCTATGTATGCTTATAATTTTGAAAATTGTGTAATTTTGTAGACTTATGAAACTGGGCATAAACTCAAAGTGACTGGTATACAGCATTCCCTTGGTTCCATAATCACCTGCTCAACAGATAAAACCATTCGAATTTTAGAGCCTAATGCTGATCCACAACCTATTGCTGTATTAAACTGTGCTTCTGAAGTTTCAAAGGTGAGTTTTAATACAGATGCTAATTTTGTATTTATGACATTCAAATAATATGTAATTTCTCTCTGTGGTTAATTCTGAAAGTTAATGAAAATGTTATTTTTATAAGTTTTGTACGTTATTTTTTTAAAAATATTCAATTTTGTTTTATTGTAAAGAATACATATTATATAGTAAATAAATTGGTTTTCATTTTGATATATTTTAAACAATGTATGTGTATTCATAGGAAATACCTAATTCCGAATATTAGAACATTTTATTACTTCAGAGATCATGCATTTTTTAATTGTAAATTATATTCTAATTATTTATTATTATCATCATTCATTAACATACAGCTTTTAAATTATTTAATGATGTTAAAGGAAAATCTTTTTTAGTTTTAACTGCATTTAAAAAAAATCATTTTATACTAAGTTGTGTAAAGAAACAATAGTCTGAAACAATTAGTCTTGTTGCAATTGGATATTTTAAATTCATCAAGCTCACTTTTCATGTTTATAGTAGGTTCCCCCCTCCCATTTTGTTATTTTATTCTGTTTTCTAGGAATAATAAAAATTCACCTGAAGAAACTGATGTATGAATCCAAAAACAAAATCTCAGATTTAATATCAACTTTAAAAAACAATTAAAGTTTTGAGAGCATTGGTTTTGGAACTACTATGAATAAATAGTGCTAAAAATGTTTGGATGCCTGATCTCTTAATTGAAAAGAACTATTCGGGAATTTCTTTTTAAAATTTGATCTTAAAAAAAAGGAAATATTTTGAGTGTAAATATGGCTTAATATTTCAAAAGAAATATTTAAACTTTCTATTTCTTGCAAAATGTATTTTTTTTTTTTTTTGCAAAAAAAGCAGGGGGGGGGGCAATTTTCCCCTTGTCGGCTGTCTCTCCCCCCCCCCCCATCGGCGAAAGTGTTCACTATTTTAGGATGAAAATAGAGAGTTGCGCATTATCGAATATAATTATTTAAAAACCACCTTAAAGGTAAGATATTGTAAACAGTCGAAATATCCAGGTAATGATTAAAGTGTTTTAAACTATATTTGGCTAAATAATCGATAGGGTGGTGGGTGAATAATATGCTGTATTTTGCGGGCAATTTTTGATTCACCGATTAAAAACTGAATGCAATGGATGTCGAAGACGTTAAATTCGCAGATTTTCAGACATCTGATTCAAATGTCATTCAGTAAGCTTATAATTTGTACAAATTTTGGCAATATAACCGACAAAGTAGCAAGTGAATAAAATATCAACAAGGTGATTGCTTTATTTTGCTGGCAATTTTTGATCGGCCCACTATGAACTCAATGCGGTGAGTGTCGAAGATGTTGCAGTCTGCAAATTTACAGAAATTTGATTGAAATTTCGTTCATTTAGCTTATAATTTGCACTAGATTTGGTAATATATCAGGTAAGTGAATAAGATATCGTATTCTGCCGACAACTTTTGGGCGGCCGACTATGAACTGAATGTGTGGAATGTCGAAGACTATATCCACAGATTTTCAGACATTTGATACAAATGTCATTCATCAAACTTTTAATTTTTACTACTTTTGTCTATATAACAGACAAGGCAACATGTGAATAAGACATAAGACATGTGGCATTTTGTCAAAAAATTTTGATTGGTTGATTGAGAATTCAATGCGATGGATATCGACGACATTAAGTCCAAATTCAGTCATCTGATTTAAATTTTATAATGTTCATTCAGCATATAATTTATGCTATATTTAGCAGAATAATCAAGAAGCTGGCAAGTGAATAAGACGTCACATTTTCCCAAACTAATCTTTGCTCTTTGGCTAAGATTTTATCATAGATTATAGAAAAAAAATGTTTTCATCGGACACTTTGATTACCTACCAGTGGAATTATTAAAGAAATTTAGACTTTTATATTATTCGTGAATAGGACGATAGAGTTGTTTTCCATAATTCATTATTCAATTTCAAGTTCTAAAATTCATCTAATTGTTACTTCCTCGGTAACGAATTAATAAATTTATTTTATTCATTTCATTATGATAATTGTCTGATTAAAATCTAATTAATGGTTAAACTAAATTTAAAACCCTCTTTTTTTTTCTGACTCTTGGGAATATGCATGTTAAAAAGAATTATTTTGCTGTAGTCAAATTATGTGAATTAATTATAAATCATTAGAGTAAGTAAACTGTATAATTGTAAATTAAGTTTATTTAACAGTAATATCTGTTTACTTTTGCAATCTAATTTATCAGGCTACAGTTATTATACTAAAGAATTATTACCGACTGTAATTGACGACAAAAAAAATAGCTACACTAAAAGAGTTTATACAAGTATACAGTAAATTTGTTAAATAAATTACTATCAAAATTCTTCAGATTCTGCATTCAATATTATGACTGTAAAGTGTGTGTGTGTGTGTGTATATATATATATATATATATATATATATATATATATATATA
>JAPMOR010068239.1:179679-221766 GCA_026543865.1 Argiope aurantia | reverse complement strand
TATATATATATATATATATATATATATATATATATATATATAAATTACTATTCGCCTCAAAAACAATAGAATTTCTGATGTTTTTAAATTTTTAATAGACTTTGAATAAAAATGTGTTGATAGAAAAATAATTAAAATAGTTATTCATAGAATATTTATAAATAATACATTAACCCCTAGATATAGAAATTTACTCAATTTCCTAATTACATGGCAGATCTTATTTGGGATAATTATTATTATTTTAATTCCTTGAATAATATAAAAGCATTTGAGGTAACAATGCATTTTCAAATGATTTTTGCATTTGAAATTACTTAATATTTTCACCTAATTGCAGATTTAAAATTAATAATTTAATGATTCCATATGTGAGTCAGACTCGTCATTATATATGAAGGGTTAAGAAAAACCAATGCATGCAACTGAGGCGATAAAACTCACTTTTTGGGTGGAATATTAACTTGCAATAACTTTGGATTAAAAAAAGTACTTAACCATAAGAACGCTCGAATAAAAATGAAGATAAAGGAATTCATATTCAAGATCTAATAGTTTTTTTAATAAATTGCATTGGTTTTTTAAGCCTCAGTATATATTGAAAAATAAATAAATGGCATTCTAACGTTTAATCAGTTCATTTTTCATAAGAATACTTGCAATAACTTTGGATTAAAAAAAGTACTTAACCATAAGAACGTGTGAATAAAAATGAAGATAAAGGAATTCATATTCAAGATCTAATAGTTTTTTTAATAAATTGCATTGGTTTTTTGAGCCTCAGTATATATTGAAAAATAAATAAATGGCAATCTAACGTTTAAGCAGTTCAATTTTCATAAGAATATTTTTCATATTGTACATAAATATACATGCATATATTTACAAAATATTTTCTCTGGTCTTGTTAAGAAACAACATCATTGTATCTTTTCCACAATTTATATTGTTCATGTCTGAACTATAGTAAATTTTTGTTGAGCGTGCGCATTTATTCTTCTAAGATTTGAAACACATCTGAATTTCTGCTCGTTGTTGCAATCCTTACTTAACAAATATTTTAGGTAGAGGACTATGCAAAAAAAATCGATTTTTGACGAAAGCATCGAAAAAATTTTATTTATTATTCTTGATTTCTAAAAAAGCTTCTTTTATAAGACTTTTTGTTTCAACATTCATATAGTTTCTGATATAAAATAGTAAAAGCATGCCTTTGTACATTTAGCAAGACACGTCATTGTGGCGCTATCTGTGTTTCTGTCTATGTACTACAATTTAGAACGAAATATAACTATATTTTTTCTAAAATTAAATCTCTAGAGTCTCATAAAGAAATAGACTTAATACTGACAGTAAAAGAAGCTGAGAACATTTTTTTTTACAAACACCTTTGTAAAGTTTTAACAATGAAAGAAAGAATTAGCATCTGAAAAAAAAAGAAGCAGAATAATACTTGATTTTTAATTAAACGTAAAATTAATCATTAAGAGTTATTTTGAAGCCAAATCAAAGATATTGTGCTTGCCCCCCTATAGGATTTGTCTTGCTCCTTTGCAGATATCTGCCGCCTCTGCAAAAAAGTGTTTAAATTCTCACTAAAAAAAATTACATTATATTTAAATATTACGGAATTTGATACAAATACTTTTAATGAGAAAATGTGATTACTATACTTTAAAATTCTTTTTTCTTTTCTTTTCTTTTCTTTTCTAGATATCTGCTTATAAAACTATTTTAGCTAGTGCAAATACGGATGATTCCATAACTATCTGGATACCTGAGGAAGAATGTTCCTGAATCAAATTGCTTTATTGCTTTTTGCTCCTGCTATGTGATACTAATAGATATTTTTATAAAATTTTGCTCATATTTTTACTATTTTATTAATAACTCATTTCCATGCCTTTTCATTATTTGTAAAAGAAGATTTTTTTTTTCGTTTAGTGGAGGGGGGGATTTTTGTTACCTGAAGGTTACTCTAGTCTTTAACATAGAGTCTTGTGTAATAATTATATTACGTTGAAGAAAATAATTGTTATTCATAAGAAAACTTTTTATAAGATCGCTGTTCAATATCTTAATTTTTCTGTTTAGTGATGTTTATTTATTGAAATACTTTCTTCTCCCACCTCTGTTGAGGTATAATTGGAATGGATAAAATTTATTTCTTCTGTTCTTGTTAAAATGAATGTATGGAGAAAGAGATGATTTTTTATTATTATTATTTATCTAAACTTTACACTTTTCTTTTCCTTTTTTACAAAAAGAGGATATATGTTGTTGAGAACATCTTGCATTTTAGTTCAAGTTGAACAACTGTTTGCTTTAAAAACTCTTTTTACATTTTTAAAAATTAGTTTTTGTTTTGTTTTGTTTTTTATCCAGTATAAAAGGAAAACTAAAAGCAAAATTTATTATTTTTTAAGAAACTTATCAAGTAAGTCATTTATGAATCTGCTTGTTTATTAATTATTTAAAGTGTGAAAATATATGAATCTTACTGTATCAAAAACATTTAAATAGTAATATAGTTAAATTAATATATTATTTCATTTCAAGCCATCTGATTTATTACATTTTATATATGTGTGTGAAATTAAGGATTTCTGTGTAAGACTTTTATTATTATTATTATCTGGGTTATTTAAAAAATAACATAAAAAGGGAGTTAATTATGTAAAATCATTTTTATAAAAACCTTTTATTGCATTGTAATGTGTTACTTTTGTTGTAGAATAATTTATTATTTATTGTTAACATTTTACGAATAAATTATAAACAGCAGTTATTGACATCATACTTAGAAAATGAATATTGAATAAGTATATCAATAAAAGTTATAGATCTGTTTTTATTACTTTAATTATTATATTGGTCTTTTTTGCCACTATGCTTTCTATTTAATTTGAACAAAATGATGTTCTAGAATTAGGAATTATCATGCTATAGTAAAATACATTTTTTATTGTTTGGAATTAAAGAAAAAATAACTAATATCACTGGAATTAAATAGCTGCATTTAAATATATCTTATGCTTCTTTTTTTAAAAAATTTTTTTAAAGCTATATTGCATTTATTTTCTTTTACCTTGAAATAAATAATGCAAACAAATTTTGTAATCTAATTTAATGTAAAGACACATTGTGTTTTCATACGATGGCCAAGTCAGTCTATTAATTTAAACCATAAAAGAATTTTAATATTGATATGGTCACTATAAGATGTTGTTGCGTTAGCTAATTATGTAATAACTTAAGACAGAAGGGCCCTTAAGTAGAGACTGAATAAATTGACCGACTTGGTATTATTACATGGATCTCACAACTTTTTACGATAGAAGAATTGAGTTGTGAGACTTGGTTTTTTTTACAAGTTATGTTTTTGATGGCATCTTATTTTGCTGAATTTATTAATGACTTCTATATGTTGTTATTGTCTGGTTGTTAACAATGTCATTTAACTTGCTGATTAATGACAATTTTTACTGGTGCATTTAATGACTATCTTACTACTTAAATTTGGTAATCTGAACCTCTTCATGTATATTTTATTATGGGTATGAAAATAAGGATTTTAATAAATAACTTATTACAATTTTGTCTTTCTTTTTATTGTTGAAGCAGGTGGTTTTGGAATACAAAATAAAATATTATTAATATCCGTGATTTATTTTCAAAATTTTTATTCTTGATTTATTTCTTAATATGTTTGTCTTAAATTATAAATAACATAAAAATAAATTTTAAAAGACAATGAACATTTTGACTGTCCTTCAATAACAATCCTGGTAACTTCCCTTTATTTCTTCATCGACCATTGTTGCAGTTGAGACCTAAAGATTGTCGTTCTCATACTGCATACTAGTAAAAACTACATATATCTGCTAGGAACACTTCACACATTGAAAGGAATGAATCAGATCCCTGATTTTCGTTTTTTTCATAGCATCTTCATCTTAACTTCATTGGCTTCATTGTTTTGGAACAATGAACTATTCCTTTCCTTGCTATGCTTCCTCGGAGGGTTTGGGAATTCTCAACTTTAGATTAAATCTCAGAGAATCGAACATTGAAAAATGAAAATATCAAATACTTGGCTTTCTTGCTCTTTCTCGTTTACATTGATTTCCATAGCAATGTATGAAAATTACATATTCTTCCGATTTTTAATGTTATACAAGATCTCATTGTCTTCATCCGCCAAAAAAGGATAAATAAATATTTTGGCATTGTACTTAGAGAGGTTATTGATTGTTATAACCTCATTTCCCATCTAAGAGGAGTACTCTGCCTCTTTTTGCTCAGTGTGACGAGGAGTCGGCTCTTGGAACTGCTGATTCCTTTTGAGTCTGTTTTGACCGGCAAATTTGCTGCCTTTTACCTGCAGTACAGTGAAAATCATTTCTTTTCCTTACTACTTGAATGTGGTCGGTGACGCTTTGGAGCATCCGGGGGCTGACGACTTTTCTGGTCTTTGCTTTCCTGAATATCTTTCGAAGACTCGGCTCCAAAATATTTAGGAGTTTCTGGAGTTAAAGGACTTTCTGTCGTAGGGGAGCTTTGTGAAGGTGTAGTTAGCTTTATTGAGGGCTTAGGAAATGATGTACTTCTTTCTACTTTTATACCTCTGAGAATGTCAGTAGAAGGACTTTTGGGTTTTGTTGGTGCTAGAGAAATGCCAGCTATTTTTTTGGATGGAACCGAACCTCTCTTTGTTGCAAACCTCAGAGTTTCTGGTCTTATAGGAGAAGGCGATGATCTTCTTGGTGGAGGAGGAGATTTTCGTTTAGGTTGACTTCTCTTCGGTATCCCGTCGGAAGCGGATGCACTTTCATGTGCGGAAGCTACTGATGTTGGCATGGAATGCAGCTCTGGGGTCTTTCCTGTAGCAGCTGTTTTATAAGTCTGGGATGTTGATGGTTCTGAAAGAGGTGAACGAACAGGTGATTGAGGGGATTCTTTTCTCATAGCTCCTGCCGGGGACTCTACCTTTGACTCAACTGTTTCTTTTGAATCTGGTTTTATTTGAAGTTTCAGGTGTGTAGGTGGTTTACGAGGTCTGGAATGGTGTTTTTGAGCTTCTCCTGGTGATATTTTTGGAGTTTCTTCATCTTCGATGGGAATAATTACTGAACCTTGAGGACGCTCTTGTGTTGCAGTTCTGGGTTCATCTTTTTTTGTAATTGGCTCTTTCAGAACTGTACTGTCCTTGATTTTCCGATGTATTGAAGAATCACTCTTTGGTTTGGAATGCTGATCTGAGGGTTTTTCAGTGCATGTGCTTGGTATGCTCTCTTCGATCTTTGATGGTTGTGATGGTGACGTTTGCGTACTTTCTTGCATTCCAGAATCGGAACTTTGACTACTTGAATGATTCGGTGATACTGCTAGATCTAGATGTTCGGATGCATGGTGATCACACCTAGTTAGAGTTATTTGAGGAAGTGTATTTCTTCTTGATGGTGAATCACTGTCAGATGCAATTTCTTTGTCACCAGGCATTTCTCTATCGCTGTGATCTGATGTGTCATCTGTAAAATGTTCGGATTTCAAAGGAGGAGATTTTCTACGTTTTGTTTTTCTTTTTGATTTCTTTTTCTGTTCGACTTTCGAAATCTTCTTTAACGAAGATGCTATTATTGGATCGTGTATGTATGGAGTTATGGAATCTGATCTTTGAATATTTGGCAAACTGCTAGTTCTAGGTATGCACAATTTAATTTTAAGCGCTTTCGATATCTTTTCTTCTTCTGATTCGGATCTTGTCAGGCTAGATTGCCGTACAAGAAAAGCTCTTTCCATTGGTAGTTGCTTTGAAGATGTTATTGTTTGTTGAGTAAAATAGTAAGGATGTGTTCCTGATTCTTTCTCTGCTTCCGTTAGTTCTGGACTCGATAAAGTGATTGCTACTTCAAGTGGTTCATGATCACTGACATTTAACAGCGATTCACTTTCAGATTCTTCATCGTCTTTGGTATCTCTGCTAAAGCGAACACCCTTTATTTTGTGAAAAGGAAAGGCTGCTGATAACCTTCTCTTTTTAAACATGCTTTTCAATTTTTCTCGAGGAAACTTCGGCGCTATTTTCGGACTTAAACCTATAAGCATGCCTACTTTTGACAAAGTATCCTTCTTGGGACCTATAGAAGTTCCCGGTATTTGAAGGCTGTTAGATCTAACCACGGCTGGTGCTCTGATATTGTTTTGTTCAACTATCACCTCTTGCAAAATGATTTCATCATCTTCTGCTTTATCCATATCCACGAGCTTAGGAGAAATTTCACTGAACCTAACGGGTAAATATATTCTATCAGAAACTTATAATTATGAGTTTATAGGCTTTTAACGAATCAAATTATTTTAATTACATAAAAATATATTTATTGTAAAATTAACAAAAAAAATCAATAATAATATTTTATGAAAATGTTTTTCCCAAGTGGAATATTTTTTCCCACTGGTGGAGTATATTTAAAGATACAGCTCTGCAGTGGCCATATAATTATTGTGAAAATCTATCTTCACTTTGTTACAATAATTGCTGACTTCTTCGTATTGAAAATCTCATGGCCTGATACGAATACAGATAAAAACTATTTGCTAACCCCATATATGTAATTCCGAATAATTTTGCTGAATCTCAAGGTAAGAATGGAAAAGAGGCTAATAATGTCTGAACATGACAAAATGGTGTATATACAGAGAAAGGCGATGTTGTTGCCCTCTGTTTACTTATAATGTGAAGATAGAAACTAACGGGAATCTTTGGAAGAAAGCAGATATTGTGGTCTTTTATTCTCCACTTCTAGTTGGGATAAAATCGTCAGTGAAATCACAGGTTAAAGGTCTAATTTATTTTCTCAATACAAGTATATTGATGAATAAGTTGAAATTTTAATTTCATTTATTCATACAATATTTATAATTATTTAAATAAAATTATATATATATATATATATATATATATATATATATATATATATATATAGCATAATTTTGACAAATGTGTGGCCGAAAAGATGATACTTTTGGAATAAACAATTTATTTTTATATACACTGGTGTGCAAAACTTAAGCAACAATGCAAATTTTATGCAGATAGCCATGAAATTGCAGAAAAGGAGTTCTTGCGATCAGTACAATCAACACGTAATTAAAGAGAAAGGTCATGCGTATGCAAATATCAGGAACAAAACGTCACCGGCGACGTGAGCGTACGCAAAACACGTGCGGAAGTCAACACTACAATAAAAGGAAGGACGAGACGCAATTAAAAACATTCGCTGCAAGTGCACGTGAGTTAATTCGTGAAATATGGCTAGCAGAAATCACCTGGACGATTTCACACGTGGAAGAATGATCGGAAATTGGAGGAGAGGCGTAGTGTGACCAGTGTAGCTGAAGAGTTCGGAATCAACAAAAGTGTCGTTTCGCGCGCTTTGAAAGCCTTCCAAACCACAGGTACAGCTGTGAGAAAGGTTGGTGGTGGCCGCCCCAGGAAAACAACTGCAGTGGATGAGCGACATATCGTCCTGCAGGCGAAAAGAACCCGAAACCAGTCAGCAAGCGCCATTGCTCAGCAACTGTGTGCAGCAACGGGGCGACAAGTGTCGCGTTTTACTGTGTCCAGACGCCTTCACAAAGGTGGTCTATTCGCCAGCCGTCCTAAACGCTGCATCCCTTTGATAGTTTCCCACCGGCGGCACCGTTTAGAGTGGCGCAGGGAGCACAAAAACTGGACATCTCATCAATGGAGTCGTGTCCTCTTTACAGATGAGAGTCGTTTTAGTACCACAAACGATTCCCAACGCCAGTTGATTTGGAGAGAGGTCGGGACACGGTTTCATCCCAGTAACATCACGTAAAGAGACCGTTTCGGTGGTCCTGGAGTTGTCGTCTGGGGAGGCATTATGATGAACGGGTGGACTGAGCTCCACGTTTTCGACAGAGTTCTGTAACTGGAGATCGCTATTGTCAGGAGGTGATCCTTTCCCATGTGCGTCTGTTCCGAGGTGCCATTGGATCAGACTTCGTTTTTATGCACGGCCACACAGGACTTATGCTGTTGAGGAGCTCCTGGAAAGTGAAGATATCACTCGAATGGATTGGCCGGCGTGCTCCCCTGATTTAAATCCGATAGAACATGTGTGGGATGCTTTGGGGAGACGCCTTGCGGCACGATTACATCCTCCTGGGAACACTCGACAACTTAAACAGATGCTGATTGAGGAATGGGCACTCTTACCTCAAGAACTGTTGGACAATCTGGTGCTGAGTATGGGGAGACGGTGCGAAGCAACCATTGCAGTAAGGGGAGAGCATATCCCATACTAAGGAACATCTGCTTGCTGTTCTTCCTCCTGGGCAGACAATCATTTGTAACGATACTATGAGTTCAATAAAGCCTTTTTTTTTGTTTGATTCCATACTGTATGCATTGTATTCATTTCTGCGCAACTATGCTTTCGTCATTCTTTCAGAACAAAATGCTGTATCTCATTTCTGAATTTCATGTCTCTCAGATGACTTCTCGTGAAGTTATGGCAAAAAACATACCTGTTGCTTAAGTTTTGCACACCAGTGTAGGAAGGCAGGGTTTGTACATGGAGACGAAGTTGGATGGTGTACGATAATTTCTGAACACAAGAGAAAAAAAGACAAATTCTTTCCTTTAGTAATTTAACCAAGAGTTCTTTGGCACGTGTCGACTTAGGAAAGGGAATCTAATTATTTTTAAAAGGAAGAATGGCTAGGTGTTAAAGATTTTTACCCCTTCACTCGTGGCCTGAGAAACAAAATCATCATAATTTCTTTTTTTAAAGCGCGTGTTTGAAATAAATAAATGCGATTCGGATCAGGAAATAAGAGAAAATTACAAAATAAAGTAATATGAACTAATTTAAGATAAAAAATATAGGAAGTTGATTAAGATATAAATTTTATATATATGTAAACATAATTTTTTAAGCCGAGGCCGAAGAGAGAGAAGGCACTTCGAATTTTTAAACATCGTTTTTATTCCATCTCTGGAGGCATAATAATTATACAAGAAACGAGAACAAAACTTGCATTTGTTCACAGCGCGGCACAAGAGCGAAAAAAGGCAGAAATATTTATCCCCATAATTATATATACTGTGAGATTTTGACAGGGATTTCTTTACACATGCCGATTTAGGATAGGTAAATCCAGGTATCTTTAAAAAAAAAATCGCTTGGTTTGATAGCTTTTTATTCGTTTACTCCGAGTGTGAGAACTTGTCGACTTCAGCAATTTTAGAACTCGTATTAATTAAATAAAAAAAGGTGGAATTGAATCAGTTATTAAGATAACATTTTAGAATGAATTTAATATGGACTAAATTAAGATAAAACTTTGAAATTAATTAGAATTAAAATTAGATTTTAAAATACCATTACGCATACACGCACACCGTATGTGGTGTGGATGATATTTTAAAATCAAATTTCACACACACATATATATAGTAACCAATCTAAAGTAAGAAATATTTTGAAAACGAAACGAAATAGTTTCGGAATCGCAACTAAAAATTATTTCTTATTCAAACTAAAACCTAAAAAGGAACAGGAAAAAATTCATAGTATTTAGAGAGCGCAAATGCAGCTATTTCTAAAACACAGATGAATTGATACAAAAGTATTAAAATCAAGTTAATAGGAAAATCAAATAAAAAAAGCAAATAAAAAAGAATCCGGCCTGAAGACTTTATCAAGGGTCACCCTCAGGCAGAAATTCATAAAAAGGAATTTTTTTCTGTGAGGGAATGCAGACAAGAATGTCTAATAATAATTCCTCGTGACCCGAAAATCCCCTGAAATTATGCCTAAGAGATATACCATTTAAACAAAAAGGACAATACAACACAACAAATTAGAAGAAAATAGCCACTAATAAGTAAAAATACAATAATAATAAGCACTAAAAACACTTAAACCATTAAAGAAAAACAAAAAGGAAAGAACATACCACCAGCAGCAAGGAAATTTTAAGCTGTCGATTGTGCTTTCCGCTTTTTAAAAACAAAGCTAACGTATTAAAGGTAAATAATAATTGTAGTCTCCCAGCGCCATCTATTGAGTGATCTAACATGCAAGGAAAGTTCCATTTTTATTTTAGGTAAAGGATTAATCCCAAACCATACCTTGTTTAATTAAAAAGTTGACATTACAGTAATTTTTAGTAAATTCATTTTTAATTAAATTTTTAATGAGGCTATTTGATGCTTCAATATAGGAATTTTTGTTATTGCAAACCCTTTTGATCCTGTAAACTTGTGAGAAAATTAGATTTTTGAAAATTTTAGAGTTTAGATTGGAATGATAGTTACATAGTTTTGTAATTTCAAAGTTGAATTCATCCCTTTTATCGTAGATACCAACTATTGTTTTATCATTATCAATTTCGATTTTTAAATCGAGAAAGGTAGCCTCAAGTTGATTTTTATTTGTTACTGTTGGAATTAAAACTTTGGATAGCAATTAATAACAATATTAGTATTGTCGAAGTTTATCAAATGTAGGTCATCAATATACCTTCCCCCGTTTATTAAATTATATTTAATTATTTTTTTCTCATAGTAATGTAGGAAAATATTAGCTAAAGCAATTGAGAACTTTAAAGAATAACTTCAACTTTAAAGAAAAAAAATTGTAATTATAATTACTATAGCAAAAATTTAGATAAAATAAATATAACAGATTGTTATTGTAACAAAGAAAACTTTAAAGATTTTATAAATGTTGATAAAGATCATATTATTGCAAGTAATTTAAAAATTATTGAATCCAACTCTTTAAGAAATTTAATGGGAAGAGGAACTAAATTTAGATTAAGAGAAAAAATAAACCATAACATATTTTGATTTCTATTGGTAAAGATTTGGATGTTTTTATTGCTAAATTATCTAGAAAATACCATTGGCCTGCGGAAGATTTCGGAGAATGGAAAGTGAGAATTTTAAAGGAAATTAAAATTAAAATGAATACTGATTTTGACAGCTCTAAAGAACTTGGGATTTATTTTAGTAAAACATTAAAAAACGAAATTAAAAGATTAAAATTAAAATTTAAAAGAAAAATTTATTATTACAGTAATAGATAAATCAGCAAATAATTTCTGTTTAATTTGTAAATATTATTATAAAGAACTTTTAATTAATGAATATAACTCTAACGCAACTTATATGTTAAAGAACACCGGGAAAAAGAAATTAGATAAAATAATGCTATCTTTCGCAACCCCCCCCCCAAAAAAAAAATTAAGACTTGCTCTCTAAACTATCCTTATTTATTCCCAACAGTTAAATTTCATAAAAATCCATTAAAATTCAGATTAGTGATCTGTAGCACTGGCAGTTATAATTACTATACGGGTAAACATTTCTTTAAATACTTAAAAATTATCCTGGACAGTATAAAAGATGAAGACAACTTTATTATTTCTAGTAACAAAGAAGTTCTGAATTTTCTTAAAGATAACAGCATTAATAAACTTAATACTTATGATTTCGAAAATTTATACACCAATCTACTTCATGAAAAATTAATAAAGGTCTGCACTTTTGTATATGACGAATATTTAAATGAAAATGTCATTCCTAAAAATAACTGGCTAGAGCTATGTAATTTTAATATTACTGAAAATTACGTTTTTAATGGTATTAATTTTTATAAACAAGTTAAGGAAATTCCGATGGGAACAGCTTTCTCAAGTGATTTAGCTAATATTTTCCTACATTACTATGAGAAAAAAATAATTAAATATAATTTTATAAACGGGTGGAGGTATATTGATGACCTACTTTTGATAAACTTCAACAATACTAATATTGTTATTAATTGCAATCCAAAAGTTTTAATTCTAACAGAAACAAATAAAAATCAACTTGAGGCTACCTTTCTCGATTTAAAAATCGAAATTGATAATGATAAAACAATAGTTGGTATATACGATAAAAGGGATGAATTCAACTTCAAAATAACAAAACTATGTAACTACCATTCCAATCTAAACTCTAAAATTTTCAAAAATCTAATTTTCTCACAAGTTAACAGGATCAAAAGGGTTTGCAATAACAAAATTCCTATGTTGAAGCATCAAATAACCTCATTATTTCCTTGCTGCTGGTGGTATGTTCTTTCCTTTTTGTTTTTTCTTTAATGGTTTAAGTGTTTTTAGTGTTTATTGTTATTTTGTTATTGTATTTTTACTTATTAGTGGTTATTTTCTTCTAATTTGTTGTTTTGTATTGTCCTTTTTGTTTAAATGGCATATCTCTTAGGCCTAATTTCAGGGGATTTTCGGGTCACGAGGAATCATTATTATTCTCTGTTCCACCCCAACTTGGCAGTAGAGTATATTCTAGGCATGCCGAATCACAGTCGTTGTCAGGGGAACTGGGTTACTGTAAACTACATAGTTACTAGAAATGCAGATCGCTGGCGAAACTTTATCTCGCAAATTTTTCGTCAAATAGTAAATATTTATTAACTTTATTATCATTTTAAATCGGATAATTAATTTTTTTCCTTATTTTGTCCAATATTATTGATACATTATTTTAATAAATCATTAAAATTATTTCATTTCGTTTTATCGTGTTTCAAAAGAAAATCTCAAATCTTTCAACATTCTGCAAAGCATAATTCGGCTAATGTTTTTCATAAAGATATCTGTATCATCGTTCACATCTTTTAAAACTTTATCTAATGCTGGAATCTCATTTCTCCGAAAAAATGCATGGATTTTTCGTCACATCTGGATAATATAAAATCATCATATTTTATAAGTCTTTCCATGGTTACTTAAAGGACTGGATGCCTTTATTTCTTTTTTCAAACGGAAAACTGTTCTTATCGAAACACTTGTAAGATGCGAAACTTTATCGACGATTTGGTTGATAGAATCTTGAGTGTTTTCTTCTCGGAATCGAGAATAAACACTTAATATGTTTCTGCGTGCTGCACTTTTTGTTGCTTTCAATCGTTTTGAAGGTGTGTACAGCACAGTCTGTGATAACACTTTTTCAGACATTTTAGCAGTGAATAGAAATGACGAATTGAATAAATATTCAACAATCGAAACTAATAACTACTTATGTGATTAACAGTATCAAAAATATCAGCTGGTAAAAAAGCGAGAATAAAAAAGTGCGAGTTTTGATAATAACGGTTGCGAACTGAATGAAGCAAAGTTGGCGGAAACGTACAAGAAACACGCGCCAAATATTTGACCTTGATGACCGGTTCTAGTCAAAGTGGAATTCATTATGTCAATCGTTTGGTTTTATTCGTTCGCTTTATTTACAAAATACTTAACAGATAAGCACTTTTAACTTGAGAATAATTTTAAATAAATTCTAATAGAAAAAGAATTTCTGTAATTTATGATATCATTTGATAAATTTTTGCGCATTTTAGCTATTTTAAAGTCAAAATTAAAGGGAAATTCTTTCCCAACTCGGGCGTCATATTTTCTGACTTTTACAATACTGCCAAGTTAGGGTGAAATAGAGTACAGACATTCTTGTCTGCATTCCCTCACAGAAAAAAAAATCCCTGTTTTCTTTTTTTTTTTAAATCTCTGATGAGGGTGACACTTGATAAAGTCTTCAGGCCGGATTTTTTTTATTTGCTTTTTTTAATTTGGTTTATTTGATTTTCCTATTAACTTGATTTTAATACTTTTGTATAAATTCACTTGTGTTTTAGAAGTAACTGCATTTGCGCTGTTTAAATACTATGAAGTTTTTCCTGGTCCTTTTTTGGTTTTAGTTTCAATAAGAAATAATTTTTAGATGCGATTCCGAAACTATTTCGTTTCGTTTTCAAAATATTTCTTACTTTAGATTGGTTACTATGTGTGTGTGTGTGAAATTAGATTTTAAAATATCACACACACCACACACGGTGTGCGTGTATGTGTAATGATATTTTAACATCTAATTTCAATTCTAATTAATTTCAAAGTTTTATCTTAATTTAGCCCATATTAAATTCATTCTAAAATGTTCTCTTAATAACTGATTCAATTCCACCTTTTTTTATTTAATTAATTCGAGTTCTAAAATTGCTGAAGTCGACAAGTTCTCACACTCCGAGTAAACGAATAAAAAGCTATCAAACCAAGCGATTTTTTTTAAAGATACCTGGATTTACCTATCCTAAATCGGCATGTGTAAAGAAATCCCTGTCAAAATCTCACAGTATATATAATTATGGGGATAAATATTTCTGCCTTTTTTCGCTCTGTGCTAACAAATCATATAAACAGAATTAAAAAAATTCGAAATTATGCATTTAAATGTTGCACATTCGAGAATTGTGCATCAATTAGCACATAAATCACATAGACAAATTATTCCTGCTCTATGAAACGAAGTCCTTAACAAAATTAAATATAATATAAAAGCATCTACATACAATAGTATCGAAATGGATTATATTATTTATATCCCTAAGGAACGAACCAATTACTATTATGTAAATTTTGAAGAGAAAAGATTAACTGTAATTGAGTTATTTATAAGGTTTATTAAAGTAACTGATGTGACTGGAGAAGAACTAGCAAAAACTCCATTGGAAAGATTAAATGAGCAGAATTTAGGTATTATGAATTGTAAAAGATAGACATATCACAACGATAGCAACATGAAAGTGAAATATAAAAGTGTACAATCTGGAATAATTGTAATGCAATTTATATGCCTTGTATATCACAATCTTTAAATTTACTAATTTGTGATACTGCTTCCAACAGTCTATATTGTTTTTTTGTTTGTTTGATATTACGATTTTTATATTGCTTATTTCCTGCATCTACAAAAAGATGGGAAATTCTCCAAAAGCACTTAACTATTACTCTTCAACCATTATGCGATACTCTTTGGAGAGCCAAAGGGATTCGGTTAAAACAGTGTATACACAGTTTGTGCAAATTTATAATGCCATAGAAGAATTTATTGACGCAAATAACGATGATACAGCTGTACCCGAAGCTAAACGTCTATTGGATTCAATACAAGAAATGCCATTTATTTTATGTTTAATAGTATGGTTTGCAATATTCTTCAAAATTAACAATATCAATGAACTATTTCAAGCAAAAACAATTGTTCTTGAATCGGCTTTTAATTTAATAAATAAAATTAAAGCTTAAATCCAAAATTTAGGAAGAAAATGTAACACATTTTTAGATAAAGCAAAAGTGATGGAAGGTAACTTGAATATTTCAGAACATTTTCCAAAAAAACCGAATTCGAAAGAAAAATCATTCTGAAATAGCTAAAAATGTTTTGATAGAAAACCCGGTAGAGGTATTTAGATGTTACTTTTCAACACTGTGATTTACACTGTTATTGTATGGATGGAAAATAGATTTAAAAGTATTTTAAAATAATTACTGATATAAAAACTTCAGAAAAACATGAATTAGAAAAATGTTCATTAAGCTTTGTAAAGTTTTATAACAAAGATGTAGATGAAAACATAATCCAAGAAATTTGTTTGCTAGGGGATTTAATTTTGAATGAAAGGAATGTAAATAACACCCAAGACGTATTGCAGTACATACTAAATAATAACTATGAGTTATTTTCAAATGCATTAAAAGTGTTAAAACTTTTCTTTACGTTGCCAATCACCACAGCAAATGCTGAGTCCTCTTTCAGCGAATTGAAATAGAACGTTTAAATGCACTTGCTATACTAAACATCGAAAAAAAAAATGCAAAAAATTTGTAATTTTTCTGAAGTAATTAAAAGCAAAAACAAAATCACGTAATAAATAAACATGAAATATGTTCGTGCTTGTAATTTTTTTTTTTTTTTTTTTTTACTTTACAAAAAAATTTAGGACCTCTAATGGTTTTTTGCACACAGGTCCCTTTATAGAGAAGGCCGGGTCTGACTCAATAGAATGATAAAATTTCGACTCCTCTCTTGAATTATTTTTAACATCCCTCGCATAGTTAGTTGAGAGAGAGAAAGACTTTAATATCTCAACCAAGAAATTTTCACAATTTTTTTTTTTTACTCCTGCTTAAATATTAATTATTTAATGGATTGAGAGAATAATTTGCATGAAGAAAAAAGAAGCATAAGGAATTTCAGTAACTGAAGGGAGTAAATATATAGACAATGTTTTATTAATTTTAGCTTGTTAGAACTTTATTGTAAATAATTTTATTAACATTGTTGTTGCTGATTTTTACATGTTTGTTCTCTTAAGATCTTTCATAAAAGTTTATTTTTTTATAAAATGCAAAAGTATTTCATTTTACCCAGAATTTTTAATATATATTATTATTTTTGAAGTTCTTACTTCATATTTTAAGACATGTATTTTTGGAAAAATATCTACAAGCAAAAAATGCATGTGGCTGTTAGTCTGTCGCAAGAGCTCATCCTAAACGGTGAATAATAGTGACAAGACATTTGTATCTGTCGTTATGGTGAGCATATTTCACATATGCACGTTCATTTTTCAAACGGGGACGATAGTTTTGATTTCAGTCGATCATGCTGAAAATAAGTGTTCAGAAAGGAAGAGCCTGTAATTTCAAAACAGGTTATAGTTGGTGTATTCCCCTGTATTCTTTGGTGTATTCCCCTGTATTCTTTGGTGTATTCCCCTGTTGGTGTTTTCCCCTGTATTCTTTGTGAATGCAGTCCTAAATGTCGATTTTAATACTATTACAATTTCATCGTATTACCAAACAAAGTATTACCACATTTTATATTGTTCTAAATCGAAACTACCTTGTAATATACAAGCTGCCTTTTCTATCTTAGCAGAACAATCAAACTTGTTAAATCATAATAAATTATTAATTATTGTGGCAAATATATATAAATTATGACAAGACATTGATTTCAAAATAGTTGAAACCTCAGATCATTATTAATAAATTGATGCGAGAAGATTCTATCTTCTATGGGCATGTCAAAGACGATAGAACTTGCAAATTGACAATGCTTACGTCTCCAAACTCTGTTTTTAACCTACTTCTTTTAAAATGCCTTATCAATAAAAATATCGTTTTATTTTATTTATTTATTTATTTTGAATTTGTTAAAGACAGAAATTTTAATTCATTAATCTGAAAACTAAAGATTTGAATTTCTCAATGTTTTTGTTGAAAAACCAAATCAAAATATTTTCTTTAATGTCAATACAACCTGTTGTGTTTTCTAATTTTAGTACTAGTCAATCATTTCTAAAACTTTATAAGTAAAGTCAGGTGACAACAACTCTTGAACTAACATCGCAAAGATCTTGAAACGCAGCATTTGTTTGCATTCTTTTTTCCACCATACGAAAATAAAGATATGATTGGTTGAAACTTAGGAACCTCCTCTCGTTGCAAGATGAATGTGCTCTTGTAAAAAATGCTTCCGGGGATCTGTGCTGTTTTAAACTTTCAAAATTAATTATTTCTTTATTTAAATAGCAAAAATCAAGCCATATTTAAGCGTTTCTGATATTTATTGCATGAAATTAATTAACATCTTAAAATGCAAGCTATTATCTTTTTTATGAAACCAATTTAACTGCAACATATAAATTTTAAAAAATGTAATAAATTTTGAATGTCATTTACAACTACTTTCTATTGTTATAATTAATTTTAACCCAATTTTATTGGCATTAAAATTGATGTTATTTAATTTTAATAGCATCAAATTGGTGTTATTAAAATTATGATTGAAATACTGCTTTCTTTGGACATGAAATCACAAGCGAAATTTCTACTTTCGTTTTTATTTTGTCACATGCTCACCTTTTAATAAGTATGGGCAGCAATTTAATGCGATGTTTCATTTAATTTTTGCAAATTTTTAAATGGCCCTAATCATTCTGTGTAGTCATCCAAAGTTACAAAGACATGTTTCCTTGAAAGAAAAGGATTTGAGGAGAAAAAAAAAGTTATTTTCTTTTCAGACAGGTATATAAACGTCAACTAGAAGGAATGGTGCGTAATGGAATTTCTGTTGTCAACGTGGCAATGATGGGAGGGGAAAGTTAGTATCACGAACTAAATCAATGGAAAATGCTGCAGCGAAAAAGCCGTTTTATTAAAGTATTATAAGTACTTCAATTTTTAAATATTCTTATTCCCAAAAACACTACACTAAGCATTTTCGCTAATATGATAATATTTTACTGGAATAATACGGATGAAATACAATTTTCAGAAGTTATATTTTCTTTAAAATTACCAATAAATAAATGCTCCATTCAAATTTAAAAACGTCATACCAAATCATCAAATAATTAATAAATTATACAAACTGTGTATAGTTTAAGAACATATAAATAACTATGCATTATAATAAAATAATCATAATTAAAATTATTAAAGTAAATGTGTCAATATATAAATAATAAATATAAAAGGAAATAAAAGATTAAAAATAAATAAATAAATATGAAAAGTAAACTTTAGATACAATGATTTGGTGAATAATATGAGCATTTTTTATAATTATAAACTTTAAATATGTGGGAGGGGCTTTGATTTATTGGCTTGCTAAAAGTATTTAAAAGGAAAAGGGACTGCTTTAATTTGAAACAAGAGTTTATCCGAGTAATGAAAAGAATAATTTAACGTATAAATTTCAGCAAAATTTCTTTTAAATTATGTTAAAAGCAGAGAGATTAAAATAACCTTGAAATAAAATTTTGTTCTTAAAGTTTTTTTATTTCCCCAAAATTTAAAAGAAAATCATTTTAAAAAACTTTTTAAATATTTTTCTTCTTAAATGTTAACATTAAATTCTTAAATTTTAATACTAAAAGAATTTTAAATATAATTGCCTCAAAAATATATCAGAAGAAAAAATATCAATATGACACAATAACTTCAAAATCAAGTTAATGAGTGATAGATGATAGTTGAAATTTATTTGAAAATACATATTGATTTTTTAATCAGAGCAAAAAAAGAAGCAGTGGAATAACATCGGCCTGGCCATGAAAATTAGATGCAACGATCCTCAAATTTCGACAATCAGCGTTAATTTGTTAATTCATTTCCAAGATTTTTCACTAAGCCAAACAGAAAAGAAATTACAATATTAGGAATGGTCCACAGAGCGATTTTTATTAAACACAGTTTAAAAATATAAAAAAACTGACAATCTAAAGTCAATGTTTCAAAGGGAAGGGGGAGTTCAATTCAAAAGATTTTAATTGGAAAATAATTTATTATTAATCGATCAAAAAATTTAATACGCTTAGTAATAAAAAAATAAGACTAAAAATACATTTTTGATTAAATGTTGAGATGATATTATTCTAATTATTTTTTGAACACTTTAAATTATAAAATTGTTGGTAGTTAAAGGTGTATATATCAAAAGCAAAATGTAAAAAGTATTTTTTTCATGCCCCATTTAGTTAAATTTCTTCAAATATCACTATTTTAATAAATTTAAAAGGGGCATGATCTTACCCCAAGGTACCTGAAGCATTTTTGACGTCAACAGTTGAAAGATCCGGCAGAGATCGCTTCCATTCAGAATCTATAGAGGCAATTGATCGGTTGTCTAAGTTGGTGAAACTAGCTGCTGGACTCACACCTTTGCCACGACTTTGAAACAAGGAATACAAAGATGGTCTTCTGATCCCCATGCCTTCGCTCACTGTTTCCCCATCATCTTCCTCTTCAGACATATCTGGCAGAACCATACCTTGCTGCTCCATCGGGACTCTGAAAAGATATATGAGAATTATGAATGAATTTAAGCAACAATATAAAATCTTTTCGATAAATGTGAAATGGCAGCATCAGATTTCAACGGAGGAATGCAGTTGCATTTATGTTAAAGTATTTATTATAAAATTAACATTATATTTTAGGTACTCTATTAAAGTGTTTGTAAACTTACTACTTATAGTACTTATAAAGTTGCTATATAAACTTTGAAAATATTTTCCAAATTTAAGAATTTTTTCCTTAGAATTTCACACAATAACACATACATAATTTTCACAGAATAAAATCCACATAATTTCAAGATAAATTCTATGGATTTTATAAAAAGTTGCAAAAACTAAAATGCCACTACTCTTTTCCAAACAAAACATATGAGGAAACGGATTCAAATCTTTTTTCAGCCATTGCGTAAATAGTGTTAAATTATAAAGACAGACAGCTAAGCATCATACTGACGGAAAAACAATTTGCTACATTAATACAATCACAATTTTTATAAGTATTGATTTTAAAGTAATGCATATTTTCAAATAAAAATTTGATTAAAATCTACAATTAGAGATTTTATAATTTTCGCTTTTCAGGTATATAAATAGTTTCAAGAATAAATTTTGCTACAGATTTTGTTATGCTTTACAAATTTTCTTTCATCTATTATGCCATTTGTATTAAAATGAGCAGAAAGATGCAAATTTTTTCACCGTTTATCTCGTTTGCCTTATTTCGATATTTAAAGAAATGTCTCAATCAACAGCTATCGAATAAGGTTCCAGGTATGAAATGCAGTTTTTAAAAAATATATGATAAAGTACAAAAATAACATTATAGAAATTATTTTTAATATAGATGTTTTTATTTCAATTTTATTTTAAGTTTTATTCTTCTGATTTAAATTCTCTTAAATGTGCTTTAAACATAATTTTGATTATTTCTAAGCATCATTTTTTGGGCCAATAAATGAAATAACAATGTGACTTTTGTGACTTTTACAATGTGACTTTTTTTCTCAACATATAGAAATAAAATTGAAGTTTTTTTGCACGTCATGCAGTTATTGTCAAAAAAAAATTCACTGAGAATATTTAAAAGTTATAAACGATATATGAATTATGTAAAAAAAATGATGCACTTATTTTTACTTAATATTTTTTTAAGCTGCTTGATAACTTTTAACAACAGAACAGGATAAACAATAGGGACTTTTGAATAGCATATCACAATGAATCATAGCTACTTTGAATTGTAAATGGAAGTCTGAAATATGAACTAAACCTTTTGTTATTTCTGTCACTAAAAACATTAACATCTGTGTAACCTTGTAATATTGTAATTGCTGTTATATATTTCCGGGTTTGATGATTAATTTAAAGTAAAACCAGCTCAATTGTGATTATTATATTAATCGTATTTAAATATAAGATCACAGCCCCAAAATGATGAATATCTCCAAAATTATATATTCAAAATATATATTTTGTGCTACATATTTCTGTTTGTTAAATAAACTTCCTTTGTCAATATCTTCTGTTCATCAAGTGTATGTCGTTTGGGAACCATTAAGAACTCCAGTTCTTAGATTTTTCAAAAGTGTACCGTTTTTTATTTTGTGCTGATATTCATCACGAGACAGGAGACTAACATATTTTTGTACTAGCTACCACAAGACACATAGCATCGGCTCGCCAGTACGAACCAGCAAATAACTATTGCAGCAGCACGGTGATTACTAGTTAGAAAAATTTTAATAAGATCTTTTATGCGTAGCTTAATATTAAAAGCTTCGTCAGCATTTTACTTATGATTACCAAATTTTAATATGTATGTAGATAACACTATTTTAAAAATCTTATTACTATTCTATTTAATGTGCAATGCACCTCCCCAATTCTCTATATCTATTATCTTACCAAAAACTTGAATTTTGAAATAAAATGGGAGAAAAAATGAAATTTCAAGTAACCCAATAATTTGCTTGCCGAATTGAAAAACACAGTCATAAAATACATTAAAATATTCATTGAATTTATTCAGCATTGGAGTTTTTTGGTGTTATATCAAATAGGTTTCGTAACTTTTTTTATATTGTAAAGAATTATTATTTACTGATTCGATAATAAATCAGTATGCTACTATAAAACCAACGGAAGTGCCTTCCCTGAAACTTTCTAATATACTTTCCAATAAAGACATTCTTTTTTATTATTGCAAGAGATGCCGAAAAATTCAAAAAAAGAAATATTGCAATATATATACTTACTGCATATAAGCAACTGATCCTCTATATGTTTTCTTCTTGTAGCTTTTAGATGCTTCTGTGTATGGAATTTTAACATCTAATTCATCATAATAGGTATCTTTCACCAACGGAGGAGGAGTGCCGTTCAGAGTGTCAACTCCAAGATAGGAAACCTAAAAATAACATACCCGTTAAATAAATAAGAGTTAAAAAATTGACGGAAACAGCATTTCACTTTATCGTCTTGGCATGCCGTGCATGAAATCTGTTCTAAATTAAATAACAGCCCATATCCGCAACTGAAAGCAATCCTAAAATGGGATTGCAAACTTTAGAATTATTTGACAAGTACAGCTACCCGCTAAACAGTATTGTTAAACAGATGTTTGAGCACTCATTAAGAATCTACACAGTTTTGCGGTTTTTGAAGTTAATATTGAAATGAGGCTAAAAATTAAATTTCCACCATTTTGATGTTTAAATATGAAATCCCATATAAAATTAATCGTTCAAAAAGGCATTATGTTTTTTACAGGATTTCCATCCATTTCTTATATAAAATAAGTTCACTTCCAGGAAAAAAATGGGGAGTTTTTAGTAGGTTAAACATTTATAAATTGTTAGTTTAGATTTTAATATATTTTGATGAAGGAAGGATGCATCAATATATTTTTCTATGCAAAAATTAAAAAGACTGATATATATATATATATATATATATATATATATATATATATATATCTTAAAAATGCATTTATAAATTGGATTTAAGACAGATAATTTAATATTCTTATGATTTATGAATGGGATAAATTAAATATCGGAAAAAATTATTTTATATCTTAATCAAATTTAGAAAATACAACTACGATTCTCATCATTTCAGTTCCGTTAATTTAATAAAATTTGTAAGCAATTCAAAAAAAGTTATATACCTTCATATGTCTGTCAATTATCCAGTTTAGTTCAAAATCTTCGTCGTCATCACCAAATGGATTAATCAGTTGTTCCGCAACCTGCAAGAGAAAACAAAATTGACGTTTAATATTTTTATGAAATAGAAAATAAAAATATGAAGATAGAAACTTTTCAAAATTATTATTAAAATGAAATTTCAATCATTTTTAGGCATCAAAACTGATAATTTAAAAATAATATTTGGTTTTCCGAAAAAACATTGCTCAAAATAATCATGAGCCTCAGCAAAAAAGTGGGATAAAAGCCATGCCTGACAGTTATATTAAATTGAAAGTATGCATATATTAAAACAAAATGCTGAAAATATGAAAAAAAAATCATGCATGGAAATTTCAATAATAATGATAATTTTTTTAAAAAGTGTTGCCTAGGTGCGTCTTTGGGTATCTGTGAATGAAAAACGATGTTCTTTAAAGGTTATGAAGGATTTGTAGTATACTCAATGATCTGATGTGAAGTTACTGATGAGAATTATGTCCCAATCTTTAAGCAGTGATGCTTCTAAGTCCCAACTGTTAATAAAGACACTGGTCGACCTCAACCAAGTTTGTCTTATCCATATTCAATTGCATTTAATTCTGAAGAGAATGATGCGTTGTATTGCTTCCGTGCCAAAATGTTTGTAATACAATTAATACAAAGTAATCTTTCTTGGTCATATCGTAAGTTAGGACATGATGTCTGGTTATCTCTTCTGCATACTTTTTGACCATCTATCTATTAGGCCGAGTAGCCGCTCATCTACTTGAGCTATGTCTGTCTCAGACCATTTCGGGATAAGCCATACTATGATCTTCACTTTGAGCATGCAGATTATTTCGAATGCTCATTTTTATACCAGAATACTTCAGATTTAACAAACCAAACGAATCAGGAATAGTCAATAAAAAGCACTTGACTCCAATCACAATGAATACCGTAAGTCGACGTGTAGTAGCAAAGTGTAAAGTACGCACTGTTGGCCTACCTACATATATACGAAACTTTAGAGAGATAAAATAAAACTTCAAAAATTTAGTTCAGTGCTTGATATACTAGTTATAACAGCAACTTACAATAGTACATATTGAGTATACACGAATAATTCGTAACATTAAATACCATTTGGTGCTTTTTGCAGAAGTATGTGGACAACTTTACTCTGGTCTAAATCAAGAACGGAATACGTGATCAAGAAAAATTATCCTTGTTCTTATTCCAACAGCTCAAATTATATTTCTCCGTTTCTCCGAATTTGACTCCTCTAATTTGACAGGATATAGATTTCGCTAAAAGGCTTTGCTGTGATATTTTCCAATTTACTTTTCTCAAATAAAAAACATTGGCAATTATATTTTACTACCTAGTTCCGTTGAAACTATGTGCCCACCTAGTTTTATGAGCAAAGTAACGCCTTTATTACTAAGTATTTTAAAAGATGAAAAAAAATATGCCGTAAGAATAATGGGATTGGTATTTGTCATATTCCAAAAATGAATAAAATTTAGTTCAAAATATTTTCTAGTGCATAATCTTTCTGTTAAAAACTACACTAAAAGAAAATTCCGTCCATTAAAATGTACCACATCTTTAACAATCAGCAAACTACAAAACGTTTTTTCCAGGGTAAAGATACTTCACTTTTTCAATTTAAAGTATTTTTTTAATTAATAATAAAGTAAGTTAAATTTTTCGGAAAATTAATTTTCCTACAAATTTATTCATTTAAAAACTTTTAAAATTTCAATTTTTCTCAACTGCTTTGAAAATATACTGGAGCATTTCTTTTCCAAAAGTTTCAAAATATGAAATCTTATTAATTATTATACTTAATTTTTCATTAGTTTTAATGCAAGTCCCTTTTAATAACTATGCTGTTTCCAACAGGATTTCTGAGTCTAAACTATCTTACTCTCACTCTCTTTCTCTCTCTCTCTCTCTCTCTCTTGTTAGATATTTGATTCAGTCTTAGGATTAGTTCACTCCTAATAAAATTGAGAGTAAAGTAAATTATCAAGGAAAGAATATTTTGTTCCAGTATTAGTGGTGAAGCAGTTATTACGTACTAAATTATGCATCGCAGTTGCAGTTTTGCTAATTTGTATTTAAAATATGAATAGAAATGCATTTTAATGGTTAAATTTAACGAATAGGGAATGATGTTTTTATCACTTTACCTTTAAACAATTTAGTATTTTAAAAACTGTAAGAACATTCATTCTTCAAATATTTAACTACTAAGAAAATGATATTATGAAATTTAGTAAAGTTCTATTTTTCCTATTTCACTAATTTATTATAATGTTCTGTGCTTTTCACTCCAAATTTATATTTTATGCTACTAAATATATCATAATGTTTAGGATAAGGAATTTTACTAAGATATTGTCAATTTCCTAAGTGAATTAAAGATTTATGCATTGAAATTTTAATTTACTTCTTAAAAAATTGAAGTACAAGATTCTCATTCGTTTGCAAAATAATTTAAATTTTCTCATATTTTTCATTAACTCATTAGTTTTTTAGAACTTAAAAGATATTTAAAGTCTCTTTCTGAATTTATTATTATATTATTCAATATTATATTTCATACCTTTAGAAGCCCCATATAGAACATGAGCTGTAGAATTGTAAAAATTGGTACATAATAATCATATCGATGCACTTCGGGTGAGGAAGGCTTATCGCTTTCAATGTTCACATTTTGCCGACCAAACATGCATGCTACAAAAAAGGCATATGTAGCCATCGTAACAACCTAAAAATAGAATAAAGATAGGACTTAAGAGTTTTCTTTATTATTTATATTAAATATTCATTAAAAAAATCTGAAAAATATTTTTAATTGCACCAATAAACAGCTTTTATGCATTAATTTACAAACCTGTAAATTTTTTTTTAATTCATGAACATCAAATATTTTAATGCGCGAAATATAAATAGAAAAGATACTAAATTAAGTTTATACATATATAAATTACATATTCTTATTACAAAAGAAACTCCTAATATTCTTAAGATTTTTATAAAATAGAACATTTTTAAGTCTGTTTAATTTTCCACGAAATATAATTCTGAGAATGTATTGATTTTATCATCTTAGATTGCATCTGTAAAGTAAACTAAGTTTTCAATTTTATAAAAATGTGACGAAGTCTATCATACTATCAGAGATTAATATTCAAAATAATTATATTATCCATACAAAATAATTATAATAATTATCCTCGTGGCTAACAATTATATTTTGGATACGTTGCAAAAATATTTTTAGTTACAGTTATTATTTGCAAAAAATAAATAAATAAAAGAGGTATTTCGAATATTTTGGTTTTGGATATAATTGGATTCGTTTTGGTTCATTTGCATGATGTAGTGAATATCTGGCAACATTAAACATTTAATATTGGCGAAATTCTAAGAATCATCAATAAGAATAAGATCAGCAATTAAATGTTTTAAATACTTTTAAAAGTTGCTCCAGTACTGTTAAAAATATTCTAGATCAAAGGTTCATCGAGGGTAAAAAAAAAAAATACAATATTATACAAAAATATTATATTGTATATATTATACAACAATGAGTGAAACCGTTTATTCTGTTTTTAAACTTTACAATCAAATCTTTCCTTATATATGAATTTGGAATTCTCATATTCATCATATTAGTGAAATCAAAATAAAATTTATAATTTCTTTTCGATTATTCGAATATAAATTCTACGCATATTTTTGACAAAATAAATGCCACGAAATTAGACTGCATATTAAAGAAAATATGCAAAAATATTAAAATACATTCTTAATAAAGAAAAGTAATATCGAAGGTGTATATTTACCTGAGTATAAACAAGGGGAATGCTGATCCAGTCATAGCCCCATAGCAGTCCACATTTAGATCTAAATTCATTTAATTCCTTTAAAAAATCAAATACCATCGATATTAATAAAATGCAATCATAAATAATATTGAGATTTTTAGTGCTTATGTTATTTAAGAAGACTGTTAAATTTAAAATCATAATTACAGGGAGATACCTCCATGATCAACTTCAGTCCATTGGAATCCGTTATTCTGCACTCCTGTCTGGCTTCCCGAAGTACGTTGATAAACCACGTGCATGGAATCCAAAACGTGTTGAACTCCGTAGATGGAACACTTTGGAACATCTCCAACTCCGTTTTCGTCATGAAACCTGCCAGATTTACACAAGAACTGATTTCTTTCTCATTCTCTCTGTCAATTTGTCAGTTATGTCACCGTGAAATGAATAGAACATAACAGCAATTCTAAAATCATATTTCAATGTCTCATTACTGTATGAAATATCTTTTTCTCTTCGGTAACAATTTTTAATTCTTCGTTTTTTTTTTCTGCTATGACATTTGTCGAGTTTTATATTTTTGGCTTTTATTGCTGGAGTCTAAATGTAAATTCTTAACATTTTATTTCTGTTAGGAAAATACAACAATGAATCTGATATTAATAAAAAATTGTCAAGCTCTAAAGATGAACATTAAGTATCTAAATAAACATTGTGAAATTTACTTTTAAAGAATTAAAAGAGATATGAAATTAGTTACTTATTGCTTTTTTTGACTTGCATTAATTCGTCTTGATATCCAGAAAATTATTACTTTTCACTTAAAAGTGATAAATTTGCTACTTACATTAGAAAATGTTACATTTCTAGAAAATGACAGAAAAGCAAAAACACATTTAAAAGAGACTAATGAAAATAAAAAAGATGGCAGCTTATTACTCTGAAAGAAAGTAAGTATTCAATAAATGCAATTTGAATATATTATGTTTTAATATTTATAACTTTAAAAAGGCGTATTTTCAATACTTCCCAGTTGAATAGTAACAATAGTTGTAAAAGAGATATGATATTTTGTAATTTTTAACTCAAATCTTTCAATTAAACGGATTTTGCATTAAGAAATTATTTGTTCTTGTATTTTTTTTTCCATTTTTATAATAGTTTTAATGGTAATCTTTAACAAAACCAGATATTCGTGCAGATTTGGGGCTTTTATAATTTTACTATCAATGCAAACAGAAGACAGTATTTGTGATTCGTATTTTCACGAAAATTTCTGTTTATAATTCTTTATAAAATAAAATAGTGAATTTAATAAGAATTTAATTGTCAATATTCAGTTTCAAATAAAGAAAAAAAATGAAAATAATTTATTTCAACACTATACGAAAATATGATAGATTAAAGATTTTTTTTTGAGAATCTTTAATCTGTTTATTTAATATCTTAAAACTGTCAGTTTTTTCATTTCAATGTCTTGAAAGGAAAATTGCTCCTTAAATATTTTCGTAGAAAGAAATTACAGCTATATTTCAAATATTCTATATTTCAAATTTTCTTATTATTACATCTAATCATCGGCTTAGCGGTTTTAAAAAATGCAAAAAATAATTCTAATGTAGAGTTTATTGCGTATGACTTGTGATATAATTATCTAGCCTGTCGATTATTTTGCATTTTGTTAATGAAACAGTTTCAAAATGCCAGTTTCCCAAGAATATTTAATAAAGAAATGGGTAATTGTCAAATGTGACAAAAATTTGAATCCGATTTGCATACCTATTTGCATGCAAATCGACGTTACTATCAACATTCTGCAAAAAATCTATTTTTAATCAAGGCGGAGAACATTCTTGGTCCTTGAATCCTAAATTTTGTATCTTTTCTTGGCGGTATTAGGTTTGTACCTTACTTTAAAGTGAAAATAAATCAAATAAAAAAAACCCGTTTAAACGACCACATGGGTAGTACGTAACATTTTAAAACTGTTTAAACTAGAATAAACATATTAACTTTTTTAAAAAGCAAAAGCAGAAACAATAAAATGCATTCAATTTTATAATTTCATTCTTAGTGAAATGTAAGTGCTCTCTATAAATAAATCATAAGGAGTTAATGTGTTTAAAAAATCACAGATTAAGTCGACTATTCTCTTGTGATGGAAGGGAGTGCAAGATACCGTGAGAAACTAGATCTCTTCACAATCGGGAGTTTCTATACTGAAATCACCCGTTTTCTTTTTAAATTGAGAGATGGGATATCAGAGATCAGTGTATCAATGCTAATGGCAGTCATGTGTAGATAGTACATTATTTTAATTATAACCTACTCCGAAATTCATCTGAACACAACTTAATATGATTTTAAAGATACATACGAATAAAATAAACATTTAATTATCAAAAAATGTTTAGATATGTTTAAACTTTTTTTTCTATTCAACTGTGCATTGAAACAGCAATTGACATTGATAATTCTTTACCAGTGCAAAAGGGAATTGAAACGAATGTTTTATTGAATCAATCACCTTGTTCTTTTTTTTATATTTTATTATTTTTAAAAGGCAATTTCTTTGCAGTATAAATTACAAATGAAAAATATTATTCTTACCGGCTTCAATAAGATGCTCTTTTGTCGGAAATCTTCTCTTTACAGCCATACTGATCGATCTCAGTACAAGGACCAAAGACAGATTCAGATATCGCATTAAAGTTCTTCGTACCACTCGGCTGGATTCATCCAATCCAGGAATGTACATTGCAACTATATTCATCAGCCTGAAATTCAGGAAATAATTAATTCCTTAAAAAACAACAATGCCAATTCAAAAGCTGTCATTATTTATTTATTAAATCTTTCAATAACTTTCCTAAAGGTTAGAAATATGAGATTTAATAATTTATTGTTATTAATAAGACTATACAATTATTCGATTAAATAAGGAATTTAATATTTATTTCGGTAACCAAAGGTACTATTTCAAAAGAAGAAGAAAAAACATTTCATTTTTTCCAAAGTTATTACTGATGGTGAGAATTAAAAATTCTACGATCATCATGAATGTAGAAATTCTTTCAATCAAATATATGCTGATGCTAAACATCATTTTATTTAAGGCAGTTAAATTAGTTTTGCCATTCATAGTTTTTATTTCATTGCTTATCAATTTTATTTAAAGACATATTACCTACATATTAAAGACAATATATCTTTAATACGTAGAGTGAATAAGAAGAAATTCTTTAAAAAACGTCAAAAAAATATACGCTGTAAATCATTTAAAAAAAAACCTTCCTTATAAGAGCCGCAATTTGTTTTTTCGATCCCATGTTCGATTCTAACGATTATTTCTGTTTATAAACTTGAGATACTCTTTAAAATTTGCCCAGTCATATTAGAAATATCCTGTGTAATATTTTAGTCAAATATATGATATTGTAATCAATTACTAAACTAATATTTTTTAATCCACATTCAAGCATTTCTTTAAATGAGTATTTTTGAAAGATGTATTATACTTTCTCATTTTTTTCTTGGGATTTATTCGAAATGTAAAACACTTTACAAATGAAATGTATAAATTATGATAGTTCTTAATTCTTAAAGCAACATACTCTTCACGACTGTGTCTCAAATTCCATCGTGGGTTCGAGACCAAATTCCATCAAAGATTCCATATGTATCCATATCTATTGGTGCAATTTAAATCATTTTGAATGGAACACTTTCCAGTTGGTGTGGATTTTTAAGGGAAAGGGACAATTCAGATGTCATTTTTATCATCCAACGAAGTTCAAATTAAGAGGCTCGAAATATTCATCATCTAACTTTAGAAACCGGAAGTTAATTATATATAATCTATATTAATCTACATTGCAGTTACTTGTTTCACATGGATTTCTATGTTAATTTGATCATATGCTATGGAACAAGAAATTCTCATTTTTGAAAAATATAATGAACTTATTTCCTTTTCAAAACGTAGTTTCATTTATTGTTTTTGGTTGCTTTTGGTTGGTTTTACTTCTGAAATATTTTAAATTTCATTTCATGACTGATGATGAGTTATTTTCCATTATTTCTTAATAGTTTTATTCACCAATCTAATATCTTTCTCTTTTATTGTATATGAGATATACAAAAGAAAGTATCGTAATTATCGAAAAAAAATCAAACTATACATTTTGTCGAATTTTCTTCTCCCCCCCCCCCTCCCCGCCGAGTCTGAAAGACATATATCTGGAATTTTTTTCTTTTTGTTTGTCAATCTCTCTGTCTATGAATCCAACTCAAAAACGCTTTAAACAAAATGAATGAAATTTGCATATGGTATTTATATTAATTTTTTTAAATTTCTTTGGTATATGATATTTACACCAAACTTGTAGATTTCTTTGGTATATGGTATTTATCCTAAATTTATAGATTTCTGTCAAACTTGAGGTAAATACTATTTTATTTAAATTGAATGAATACCATTTGAATAAAATATCGTTTTGAATTATTTTCATTCAGAAAAATTCTGTGAGTCTTAATTGTCTTACATTCGTTCTGTTTATTGTGTACATGAACCTTTCTAAACAATACCAGTGCCATGACTTCATAACACTAGTAAAAACTTTTATGTCCTCTTTATCTGTCTTTTAACTTTCGCATGTAACCACTTTTTTATTCGTCTTAAAAACACAGATATTAAATACAATCTTTCTTCCATGCATTTCAACAATTGAAGAAAACCAAGTGACCAAACATTTTATGAGAAAATGAAGACAGCTTGAATCTCAGAATAAAAATGTAATAATTTGTTGAATATTAGGCAAAAAAATATTTTAAACACAATTGTCAAAATTTGGGAAATAATTAAACGACTAATAAATTAATATCATTAAAACGACGATTTTTTTTAAATTTTAAAACCGTGTAAAATTTAATTTGTACAATATTTTCGGAAGTATCTCAAAAACACGCCAACATTTTACTTAATTTCTTATTAATTAAAATTTTTAAAAAATTGCTCCGAGTTTCGTATTTTTACTCTTTGAGGTGTATGTGTATATATATATATATATATATATATATATATATATATATATATATATGAGAGTAAGAGTGTGTTGACACTTTACCGCCCGAGCTTTTCATCTACAGCTACCAAACTTACTCTACTGTCATTCATTCACGCACACAGAGAGAGAGATTCATTTCTATTAGTAGAAGAGATTAAAAAATTATAATAATGATTAAGGAGTATCAAATAATACATGTATTAAATGCATTATATGAACAATTATAACAGTAGATTGATCCATCGATTTATCAGTTGCTTCCAAACAAAGGACATATACTAAAACTAATATTACACACACGATCAAATAGTTAAAAAAATACCGAACCTTCCAAATCTCAATAAAGAAACTCAACATTTTGAAGATGAGCTAATATTTCTTGTGACCTTTTATACTGTTTATTTCTGCTGATGCGCCATGTTTTGCATGTATGCTATAAAGGAACAGTTTATTGTTGTTCTTTTGGCAAGCGCAGGCAATTAAAAGAATAGCATTATTCTGAGTTCGGCTAAATGTAGATGATCTTAGGAATTTTCATTTGCAACCACCAGATACATTCTGGTTTTGTATGTTAAATAAATTATAAATTTTCTATGGAATCCAATTTTTTTTAAAACGATTAAAAATTAGGAAACTTTTTTCATCTCAAGTTTGAAACAAATTTATCGAAAAGACGAAACGCTTCTGTTATTAATGCATTAAAAACAAAGATGCTTTCAGACACTTTTAGTTAATATGAACTATTTCAGGCGTTTAAAGATGAAATTTCGCCATCGATATTCGCTTACTGAATGACTTGCAGTACCTTTAAAACACTGTATACTTGTATGTTTTCGATGGCAATATCCTGCTTTAATATTATTAGACACTAATTAAGAGTTAATAAAATAACATTTGAAATTTGAATTTTATATGGGAGATGCCACCTGTGGAATTTCAGAAAATAAACTGGTATCAAAATTCTCTTTTATTTATAAATAATCGCCTATGACGACCAATTATTTTGCCACGATTAATGGCTGGCAAAAATTTCAATTAAACATTTTTTATAACTTGATCTTAACAGCTTTCTCAGCAAACTATTTCTGAGCATCAAACTCTTACAGCCATATAACTCATCATACTTCAGAAATCTAACATAGTTCTTCCAATGCGCTGTACTTTTCTTTGAATCTCTATCGATATCTTTATACATACAATTATATCGCAGGAAACAGCAGCAGTGTTTAAAAAATAGACCACTTTGTAAAATTTCATCATTACTTCTTTCTAAAGTTAAACTTTAATTTTAAATACAATAAAATCTCATCTTTTTAATTAAAAACATGCTTTATATTGCAGCTTACTCAAGATGAAAAAATAAAACAGAATCTATTGTTCAACATCAATGAGGAAGAAAAGCCAGAATAAAATGTTAATAACAACAGTGAAAATAATTTGAATTTTACTGCAAAGGTAAAATATATTGCTGTAAAATAAAAAGTAAGTAAAGTACTCTTAAAACATTTTTAAAAATAAATAAAAATAGAAAAAAAATTATACAACAATAAAAGATATTATAATAAAAGATACATGATTGAAAAGATAATTTTTTCATTTCTAAAATGATATAGTATTTTCAAAAATTGTCATGGAGACAGCCAAAAGTTTCGCTTAATCTTTAATTTATTAAAATTTTACATAAAAAGCACTCTAAGGTACCTATTTCCACCTTCCAAATTATATATATGTACCAAGTTTGGCAGATTTAGTTAAAAAGATAAGAGATGCAGATCCAACACACACATATATCCTTGTTTATTATTAGTAGAGACAGTGAAAAACTAAAATGTTGAAAATACCAAAAAACTCCACCACCAAAAGTCTAATAAAAAAGAGTGTTTTTATAAACTTTTTTCCCGTAATTCATTGACTTCAATCAAAAGAAAAAGAAAAAAAATGTGGAATTAGAAAATTTTAAAGAATTTTTAATTTTGTTGGCAGGTGATTTGAAAGTTAAGGGGATTTTTCGAAGATGCTTCGGTGATATAAGTCCCTTAATAAATTAAATTTTAAAAAAATCCTTTCTCGCGATGTACGTGAGTCAATTCAAATATAAGAAGAAGAAATAAGCACATGCCAATGAGCAAATCAATATCTATATTGTGTTACGTGTGTACTAAAATCTACTTATAAAAATTATCGACAGTGAATTTTTAATTTAAGAACACATTTTTTTTAAATTTCACATTTTAGAATTATATCAAAAGGAAATTTGAATCAACTTTTAAAAAAAGGCTGCGAACTTAAATTATTGATTATCTTGATCAGGAGATGTAACTAATTGTATTCCCTTAATATTGCAGTAACAGCATGGCAGAATGGCTTTTATAAGAATCTTTAACTCGAGATGTGATGCCTTGGATGTTTTATTTTCACTTTCACTGACTTGATGTTTTTAAATGCAAACTGCTTTATCGAAAGTACCTGCTCACAGGACCTTTGAAAACTATTTGTACATTTTATTCATTAACTTTTCGTTGTATAACGATCAGCTATAAGTGCCCGAATAAACCCCCTCAGTGACCTTATAGACAGAATATACTGTTTAAAAAATAGAAAGAGAGAAAGGAAGAATCACTTTATGGAGTGCAGCCAAAAGTTTTTGCTTTGAACTGTCTGAATCGCAGGTGTTTATTGCCAAGCTCCATTGAGCTTTGTTAAAGTTTCAAACAACGAAAGTAGATACAAAGGATTCGTAGTACATACGAGGGATACGAGTGCTTGATATAACTAAGCTTTATTAAATATTTGAAGTAATATGGTACATCTAACGAAACTAGGCCTTTAAGCAAGAAAATAGTATAAAGGTTTTATTCGTCTGATAACTATGATACAAGGCCAAGTACCTATTTTCTGCTGCCGTTCCAAAAATATACATTTCCTTTTTTTTCTTGAGAGCGAAATATGTGTCGCGGTTGTTTGGTTTTCTTCTTATAATAAACAAATGCGAATATCGGCGCTTGGTTTAAAATTCAGAAATCTGTTAAATACTGTTAAAGTTGAGAAATATTAAGTAAATTCTTTTGTCCACTCTTTATCAAAAGAGAAAATATTTTATCATAATTACATCAAACTATTTTTACTAGATATATTTAAAAGTGGAAAAGTAAAAGAAGAATTTTATATAGAAGAATCAAACTGCCAATTATAATTTAGAAATAAATAGTATCAATCAAGGTTTTTGAAATTAATTTTAATTTTATCCAAGAAATTCAATTCAAATAAAATTAAAATTAATTAAATGTAAAGCTCTTATTTGTTTAATGAACAATTCTTATAACTTTCTAAAAGGACTATATTAATGCTATTCATTGATGGATTTCCAACAAGACAAATTAAGCAGTTGACTAGGGCCGTAAGGCTGAGAGGTGTCCATAAGAATGTCGATTTAAAAGCTTTACATTCCTAGTTGCCAAATAAATCGGTTTCCAAAAAAGTACAAATTCTGTGAATGATATAAAAGGATGTATATTTTATATCATTCACGGGATTTTTTAAAGGATTTGCATGATTATTTCAGCATAATTTCTATATGTTTCATTATGTCCAGTTAGTTATTGAATTATTTATAAATACTGAATATCTGCTTTAATAATATTATATACAGACATAGATGCCGGGGAGTCTGGAATCATAATAGATAAAAACTAATATATTTTAACACAATTAATGAAGTAAAAAAATTATCAACCTGAAATAAATTATTAAAATGTTTCAAAAAATATGTGGAAATGTGAAACTAAATTTATCCTTTTATAAAAATCAGGTATCTCGTAATATGATCCGCCGAGGCCTGCAAAGTACCTAAATCCGCCACTTTTGATTTTTCTCTTATTATAGCTCATTTGAATATTAAGCATGGCCCCTCAAGTAAAAATAACTAAGTTGTGATCAACAAATGTTTATTTGTAATTTATAATAATTTAAGTATTTATCAATCTAGTAGTTTAAATTCATTTAATATTATTAAAATATTGGATTTTTTAAATGTAAGATGGCGCATCATGAGGAATTATAAAACTTCTACTCTACTTGTTTAATGAACTACTCTTAATGAACAACTTTTTGTCCCAGCAACATTATTTGCTCTTTTTGCTATTCTTATTTAGTTTCTATTAATGATTTTTAGTCGATACGCATTTTTCCAACTAGAACCAGAAACAAATATTTGAAAAGCAACATCTTAAACGTGAATTCCAACAAAGAAAGTAACGATTATTTTTTTAAAATACCTTTACGTATTCGAAAAGTCCAAACTATATTTTTTGAACTACACATGCATTTAACAAAAATCATGTTTTGATCTAATGAGCAGCTTTTGTTTCCTGAAAATTGAAAAAGCAAAATGGACATTTTCCTTATGTTTAATTAATTGATTAATTTTATTTCCCAAAGGAAAAATCTTTAAAAGAACGACATTTCAAAGCTTCATGCAGTTGATTTTCCACTCAGATTTGGGTACACTATTGACAATAAGATCAAAATAAAAACCGATGTGTGATGCGTTGGGAACTTCTTTGTATAACTGTTAGCATTGCATAAAAGCTTTTATATCTGCAACGCATGCATTAAAGATGCATTTAATTCAACTTTACAAAAAAACTACATTTATGGGTCTTTATGATTTGAAAAATTAATCCATTCATTTTGATATCTGCAGTTTGTTTATGAAATCCTATAAAAGTTAGCAATAGTTAAAATGCGTTTTTTAAAAAAGATGAAAAATCAATTCTTTATTAAATGTCATTTGAAAAAGATTGTGGATCAGAAAAGTGTACAAACGCAAATACAAACAAAAGATATTCATCAACAGCAAATTGATAGTAACTAATTGAGCTTACAAAGGAAGTATCTGAAACTTTACTTCGTAACTAAACAAATAATTCAGATGTGTGCATTTAAAAGCTAATCAAACTAGGCAAGATAATTCAAGAAAAGTGATCCGCATTAGTAAATCGCAGAGATATTATGTTCTATCTTGACTATTCGAAACCACATACATTTTGGTCATTCAGCAAAAGGTTTTTGAGTTTTCCTAGGATAAATTGCCAATTCACCAGGCAGTCCCAATCTTGCTCAGTCAGGATACCATTCATTTGTTCCTTATAAAATTCTTCTAATAGTGAAAATTTTAATAAAGATGAGGGTATTAAATAACGGCTAAATTTTTTATCTATAAAATTGCATGTGCCTGTAATTATGATGCCATTTGAAAGAATTGACAAAAAGGAATCGACAAAAACGGACTATGTAAATGCATTCCTTAATAAAATTATTATTTAGATTCATTAAAAAATGTTTTTATTTTCTTTAAAAAATCTTCATTGTCTAAGTTGTCATTATATATAGATTTTTCAAATAATCAACACATTAGGAATTCGAATTTGGAAAGCAAATTTAGAAATTTCCATTTTAAAACAAGTAGAAATCATATCAAAAATTGGTATTCTTAAAATTGATGGCGTAATAGGTCTTTTCCTTTAAAGCAAAATATTACATATTTCAGAACAATAGAATATCTTTAAAAAAACTTTTAAGGAGCAAATGCCTCTGAGCTCTACCCAAAGTTTTTACATCTGTTTATATAGTCAAAAGGATCATTTCAACCTGCAATTGTTTTTGAAATTGTGCTTTTACATGGAAACAGAAACTCTTATGTAATGTGAAAAAGTGTTTAATTATTAAAAACTTCTGCTCATTACACAAAAAGGTTTTAACGCTTTTCCAAAAAGTAGGCAATCAAACGGAATTATAAGATTATTTTATCAATGCTCACAACCTCAGATGAGATATGATTTAGGCTTAACGAATAGGATAAGAATACGCATAAATAGAGTCATAGGGCAAAGATGTCATTAATTGCCTTTTTAACCCATCGCAGATAGTCACAAAAAAGTCTGGACCTCTCCCAAGTTGGACCATGCCATTGTCTGCTATTCAGAGCAAAACCTTGAACACCGAGACTTCAGCAGACCGAAAATATAGATCTCTTCCTTTTGTCATGGAAAACCTTTTCGGATCTATGGACTTCATTTTGCAGTTATTTTAAAGGAAACTTTTCTTTACCATTATGGATAACTCATAAGTCAAGCCTCATTGTATCATCCCGTAAAACATTTGTAATAATTTGAACGAAGTACTTATAATTTTTCTGGGCTAATTGTAACTGTTCATGGATTTCAAAATAAAATATTAGACAATTAATTTCTTTAGTTATTTGCTAATCTATTTTTTTCATTTCTTAGTATTTGCATAAGTTTTATGAGATGATTCATAAATAAATTATTATGCTTTTAGATTTTAAATACCAATAAAAAATTTATTCGTAGAAGCATATTTTAGAGTATATATATCGTTATTTATTTTTCATGTTCCTTTTTTATTCTTTTAGCTACTTTATAGTTCAAAATTAAAACTAAAAAAGAAATTTTTATTATTAACATGTTTCAAATCTATCTTTCTTCGAAAGCTTCTTTTATATTAAATTATAATACAGATACGATAAACAAGAATAATTAATAGTTGTCTTCATGTTTGCTGGTTAATTGTTTCCTATACCTAATGGTTTTTGAAAATATACATACATATCTCCTTATAATAAAGACGAATGGGTGTATCTATGTGTATGTATGTTGGCTCTCTGCAGGTCAGATCATTTGACCCAGAGCTACCAAATTTGGCATATCTTGGATGGTGGAGATATGTACCTCGGAACGACTTCTTTGAAATTAGAATTAGAATTTCAATTAATTAAAAATAAGGTTGAATGTTGTTGCTTTCTTTCCAAAAATATTATTGTGCAAAAACGAATTTTACACCGTTACAAAATTTGAAAAATTGCAATTTTAATGATATTAATAGTCGTGCAAATTTTGCTTGAATTTTTGTAATTTAAAAAAAAATATTTTTTTTTCCTTAATTTGCTGTAACAGATTACATTATTGCCTTAATTTTAACCTTTTCAATGTTTCCTGATCTTCCATTGTTGAAAGCTAAAAAACATTTCTGTTGAATATCTGTCTAATGTACAAATAAAAAAAAAAGTGTAGTTACAATAAATAGATGAAGCGGCCATTTACGCTTTTAATATTGTTTGATATCATAAGATATATAGGTCTCCATATAAAGACTGATGCACACAATAAACGTAAGATAGTACAAAAACAATTTTGATGTCTAGCAATTTGATGAAATCACAGACATGAAATTATATCTAAACAATTTAACTAAACCTAAATAAAACCGGCATCTCCGGGAATTAGTTGGTCACCAAAGTGAACTACTATATAAAATGCGCAACAATAAATAATAATATAAATTTAGTTTATTTTCAATAATCTTCAGAGTAAAAAATCATATATGGTTACCTACTTATCTGGCCATGGAATGGCTATAAACTGGCTCCACCATCTGGCTGCGATAAAGGACACGTAGAAGCCGAGCATAAAGGACAGGGGAATGAGATCCATGAATGTTGAGCAGAAATATACAATCCTTTCAAAAATCCTGGAAAAGATAAGGGTATTCAAAGGTGGTTGTGATCTAGATTTCAAAATTTGAAAATTACCACGTAAAATTTGTCAAACAGTTTAGAACATTAATATGATACTCATACATGAATGAATGTGTATATTCTATCAAAAATATTTCAGCAATACAATAAAAAATACATATATGTTTTTAATTTATTAAAAATTAACTATATTTCACTACACTATTTTACAGAATTACTCACCTACTTGGTTTTTAATATCTTTTTAATTAATTGTCAAATCTTGAAGACAAAAATGGGAGGGGGGTAGAAAGCGGTTCTTTATACATTTTTTTCCCCTAACAAATGACAGTTTACAATATTTAGCAAGACAATTTGATTCTGGCAGTGCCTTTTGTTTTACTTTTAAGTAGTAAATTAAAGACTGAGATATGCGTGTTAACAAATACTAGATATAAAGAACTGTTAACAACGATGTTACATGCAATATAAAGAAATATGCTTTTTCATCAAACTATTCAATAAATTATATTTAAAATCTTTACCAACAGAGTTTTCAGAATTCCAAATACCATAACTTCATCTATCTAACTAAATGCATTATCGTGTTCAAGACAAACAGACATGCAAAAAATGAGTTTTTCGAACTCCAGATTATCTGAAACATGGAGAGTCAAGCTCTCAAGTTCGGATTTTTTGATGATTACAATACTTTCTTTATACTTTGCATACGAGAAAGAGAACCAATCTTCTATATTAAACTATAACTGAAGTATGGTAATTTAGTTACCTTCAATAAATGCTATGTGATTTCTAAGAAGATGAAGGGAGCGAGAGAGAGATGAGAAAAATAGGAAGAATAAGGGAAAGAAGATTTTTTAAAACAAATCTTTCTGTTAAGACAAAAATCAGAAAATATATATCTTGTTAATACATAAATAAAATGTCACTCTATATTAAATGAAAAAATTTGCATGTTATTTGGTATTTCTTCAAAATGTGCAAATTGCTTTGAGTTGGGTTCTCAAAAATTAAAAAAATTGAGAAACACTGATTTCATACTCCATCGAATAGAGCACTAGTTTCAAAATCTTTCTTTGCCGATTATTAATAAATTATTGTTACAAAACAAATTCCAAAGTGAACATATGGACTAAAATTATTATTAAAAATATTAAATCAATTAAGAATAACTACAAGAGAAAAATTATTTTTAAAGGAAGTGACCATTTAACAATTGTATTGAAGAATTAAAAAGAAAAATCAGTTTTTATGTTATCAGTTAACAGTTTAATCAAATTATTTTGAATTAAAAAAACGATAAATTAGAATTTAAATTGAATGAGTTGTTGCGCTCTACATAAAATGCATACTGATGAAGTGAAAAGGCTCGAATTAAAGAGGTACAGGCAATTGAATTTGAGATTCGGAATATAAAGTATGTAATAATTTTTAAAATACATGACTTTGATGAAAAAGTTGTTAACCAAAAGTATAAGCAACTACGAAATTTAGACCATAGAATTTCACATATTCTCTGCTGATTGTATAGGTTTCATAGGTCTTAATGACTTAGAGACTTTTACATTATCAACAATAACTAGACAGCAATTTTTTTTTAACTTTTATCGGATCATTTAAAATTGTTTAAAGACTGTTATTTGTACTAGTTGAAAGAATGATTTTTCTGTACAAGCTTGCACATTCTCCTGTCCTTAAAACGAACATAATTATTGCAATGTATAAATATGAAAATAAATCTAATGTTAAAAATTTTGATTTTTGTATTAAGTTTGAACTTTTTAAAATTGATTTATTTTTCAATAATTTTAAATAATCTAATTAACGATTTTAATTAATTAATTACTAATTAATAATTTTAAATGGTTATTTAAGTCTTTGACCATTAATGGCATGAAAAAAATTAAGAAAATCATGTTAAAACAATTATTTAAAAAAAATGTATATGTGTGTGTGTGTAAGTTGTGTGTATTGGCACTTTGCAGGTTAGAGAGTTCGACCTACAGGTATGAAATTGTGGCACATATATACCAAGGAATGTGGAAATAATGAGCACTTTGGATTGAAATTTTAGAATTTCAATTAATTAAATATTAAGCGATATTTTGGTATTTTTCCTCAATAACTTCCAAAAACAGTGTTGCATAAAAATAAATTTTACATCCATATAAAATTTGATAAATTGTTTTTTAACGATACTAATTTAAAAGTTTGGCATTTTTTTTTTAATTTTAGAGATTAAAAATTTTTAACCCTTTTTCAATAATAAATTACATTATTTTACCAATTTATTTTCTTCCATTGGTGAAAGCTAAAGAAGGGTTATGTTTAATATTCATATAGTTTAAAAGACAAATAAAAAATGATTTAACAATACTGCGAAAGTTACAAAACAGATGAACCGGACATATGCGTTTTTAATTGCGCTATGGGAATGTTATTCATCAGATAGTTCACTATGAACATATATATGCAAGGCTATTAAAATAAGACAACTTTAATATCTGAGAATTGACTGCATTAGACATGAAGCTATATCTGAACAATTGAAATGAAATTATATATAATCTATATCTCCAGTGAACCAGCTAATATTCGATGTCAACTAGTTGAATATAAAATTGTAACGAATAAAAAGAAGTGTTGATTGTTTATAAAATGGATTATAGCAATTTTTAGATAAAATTGCAATACAGCACAATGCGGAAA
>JAPMOR010068239.1:48055-179669 GCA_026543865.1 Argiope aurantia | reverse complement strand
AAAAAAAAACTAAGTACAATAAAACTATGCTTTACATCATTTATACAACTTACGGATATAAATAAACAAATCCAAGAAAAGAGATTAATTCTTATTGCAAGATAATATCTTTCACATATAACTTTTTTTTAATATGAAAATCTTTTAAAATACTATTTACGGCAAAGCAAAATATATGTAAAAATTATTACGTATAAGGATAATAAATTGAAAACAAAATTCACCATGAATAGATGCATTTCCAAAAGAAAGTGATATTATAGAATTAATGTCAGGAATCTACCAGAATATTCACACTAAGACCTGAAAGGAGAAACTGAAGACCAAACTTCAAATAACTTTATTTACTGTTTTCATGGTGTAAACAAATTATTTTTTACAATTTTATTCGGAAGTATCCTATAGATTTCTTCTTTTTTAAATTCACTAACTCTTTTCTATCAGCTACAGATGAGAGTAACATAGATTAAAATTATTTTGTAGAAACTGTAATTTGAAATAATACACAAGATTTAACAATTTATACTAATGCGATTAAAAAGTATCCTGAATGATGGTGTAAACCAAAAGGTATCAGTTAATTAGTCAAAATGTATTGCACCTGGCAGGTTAACTTCGGTCAAGATCTTTTCCATTCATTTAGAGTTCGTAGTGAATTTTCTTTTATCCAAAGAATTGACTCAAAACTGTAGTCATGAACCATGGAAATAAGAAAAAAAATCACTCTGTGCCATATCAAGTGAATAAAGAACTTAAGAAACCGTGTGTATAGAATATTTTGTTAAAAACTCACTAATAAATATTGCACTGTGAGAAGGTGCATAGTGCAAAACCCAAGAGTTTTCTCGTCACAAATAAAGCCGTCTCCGTCGAATTGTTTCACGCAAACGGTGCAAAACGTTTAAATAATAATCTTTATTGACTGACTGACCAATTGTTGGGAATTCATAATGCACAACACCTTCACAATCAAAGAAAACAATCGACTTTACCTTGATTTTTAAGCAACTTCGACTTGGTCTTTACGGCCTTGTTTCATTTTTCAACAGTTGTTCTTCTATATTTCTGCACTGTTTCTGTATGAAAAGAATGTATTCAAGTTTCATTACCATTCAATAATAATGATAATGCATTTTTGATAGAAATCGTCTTGAGAGAACTCTCGGACCACCTGAGCACGTTATTGTTTTTGGAATAAATCCAGGGCGTTAGGAACAATTCGAGAAGCGACGTGTCGCAACACTAAAGATCTTACAATTGTTTTTAGGAACGTAAATGATATAGGAGCTTGTTCAATATTGTCTCTTGCTATCAAATAACAATCATTAACAACAATTCTCTAACCTTATCGACATTTTGATCATTAATAGAAGTAGGTGGTCCCCCAGATTGTAGATCGTTTACAACGGATTTCTTTACATCATTAAACTGTTTATACCAATCAAATACTGTTTTTCTTGCTTTTTGAAACATTTCATAATAGAAATTTTATTGCGAAAACGAAATTTAATCTTTGTTTTTTAACATTCGCCATTCTGAAAAATCAATGGAAGGAAAAATCTTATATCATTAAAAACAAATGTACTTTCAAACAATAAAATGAAATAAATGTTTGACTGTCGGCAAATGTTTTCAGAACTCATACAAACATTTCATAAAAAAGTTCAGACTTTTTATATTATAGACCGGCACTTTTTGAACACTTCAGTATTTAAATATTTTTGCAACTCATGTTATGAGATTTATTTTAAAATTTATGAAGATTTTCGAAAATTTAGAGAAAATTTAAACAAAGAAAGAAAAGTGCTAAAAATAAGTATCGTTACAAGAAAACTTGTCATATTTTCTACTGTTAACTATTTTTCTTTCAAAGAGATTTATCCCATTTACTTTTATGAGCACAATGTACGGAGCTATGGGAATATCATTTATTAGTAACTAAGAATATCATTTTAATAACAAAGGCAATTTTTTAATTATTGAAACAAATTAAAAAGAGAAGGTAGACTTAAAATTTGCGTGGATATTGAAACAGATATCTTCCAATCGAAATACATTAAACCTAAAGTGAAAAGATACAATTTATAAAATATTGTCTTATTAAAACTGATTTGCTTTGTAATATTTGCATTGAATGTTCATTACTTTTCGTATCATTGAAGCCAGTCTATTGACATTTTACACAGAGGAATTGATTTCTAGGTTTTTTTTTAAACTTCTTGGTTTATAGGTGTTTTTTTAGGCATCAGTAAAGAAAATATACAATTATTTTATTTTTGAAGAATGATTGATACTAATTTTAAATTGATGTTAACTTTCTACAATAAAAAAAAAACTGTTAAGATTTTCAACGTGTTACGAAGGAACCCTGTCATATGTATCATTTCACCATACATTTGTAATTACTTATTTTTATTTTTTAATTTAAAACAATCATTTTATCATCTATTTTTCACTTTTTTCTTTATAAGAAACCAAATAACTCCCTTCCCATCCTACTTTTTATTGATTTGAATAAGGAATAAACAATAAATTTAAAGGTAGAAATGAAATTTTACACCAAATTTTTAGGATCTATAGTCGGTTGATGAAAAATTCATTATATTATTTATTTATAACAAGCAAATATAGTGATTCTCAACCTATAGTCTTTCTTACATAGTTTAAAGACTCCTTTCTAAAAATATCTTTGCTGTCTTAAATCTTTATAAGTACTTATTCATTGTGTTTATCAAATGGTGCCACTTCTTCCAATCATCGATAAATTTCATATCAATATCTTTCAAACAAATGTGCTTAATATATTACATTCTGCCTATTATATAAAATATATGATAACTTTTTTCAGAAACCATATAGATTACAGCGATATTTATATAATGTATATGTTACCGCTTAAGTGAGAAATCCTCGATTTCATAGAAAATGATCGGTTATTCCAAGACATAAATTGATATTCTATGAAAGCTGATAAATCATAATCAGTTATTTCATAAAATTCCAAGGCATTTTATGAAATAGCTGAATTATGCACTTTAACAATTTAATTCAATTTATACAATACTAGCCGCCTTTGGCGACCAGCCGGTTCGCCAATATTACCGCTCGCTACAATTTTCAATTAAACATTTTAAGTAACTGGTCTCTTAATAGATTCTCAAACAAAATAATTTTAATCTTCAAATTTTGATAGTCATACCAAACTTATACTGTTGTTTAGATCGTTTCGTTCAATTTACTCTATATATTTTGCTAATTTGTTGTCATTTCCGGTAAAACGTCAACTTTAATTTAAAGTGAAAATGATGAAATTGCAATTAATATAAAGATATTTTTTAATAAAACAAAGCGTTTTTTTATTTATCATCTTTATTGTTATTTATTTATTATTATTATTCATGAATATGAGTATTGCAAACAGAATCGCTCGGTATTTAATTCTTAAGTGAACTACAAAATATTTTTCATAATTTATGTAATATCTCAAACAATAATTCAACAAAAATTTCTCAGATTCAGCTTAAAATTCAGTTTTTAGTTTTGCTTTCAAATGGATTGAAATGAAATCAATAATAATATTTTGTTCCGGCCTATAAATATATTTCAAAAATTATGAAGTCTAAATTTAATGCAGTAAGGTATCATATTCTGAGAAATATTCTGGACACACCAGATTTGAAATAAATGAATGAATGTTTCTATTTTCCACGATCAACTAAGACTAATTTATAAAGTTTTGAATGTTAAAAATTTAGAAAAACACAACATTTTCATAATCTTAGGGCAATTAATCTTGAGAAACCTGCGCGCTGTTTGGCGTATTTTCTTTGAAACGATCGATGGAAAATCTAAAATTATCCTTTTTTTTTAATTGAATAGTGATATTCAAATTTTCATAAATCAGTCAGTTTAAGTGATCGATTTAGTTGATTGGAAATTAACTCTTTTTATTTAAAATATTAGTGTTTCAAGAACATTGTTATTTCCACAGCAGAAGCTTTATGTAAAATCAAAAATTCGTTATTTATTAGAGCATTTATTGAATTAAGTAAAATATAATCATTTTCTATTTAAACCATTTTAGTATATCTGTTGTGTTCGTGCGTCAACAAAAATAGAATGCAGACAAACTTATTATGAAACTAAATCTTATTACATTGTAGATAATATTATCAAATTTACATCAACTTATTTTCATTCAAAATTCTAGCATCGTTTTTAAACAACAAATTAAAAGTTCCAAAAATATCACTGTTGCCAATCTGAATTTCACAACTATTTACAAAATAAAATTTATAATTATTAAAATAATCGTTTGCTACTTTTAAATAAAATATTTACGATTTATGTCGCAACAGATCTGTGTATTACTAAAGGTTTACAAATTAGCTGTGGGTCCCTGATTTGAATGGATATCCTGTTCATATTAAACAAAACTTGCCTTAAAATAAAACTGATTTATTGGATTAATAATATAGAGAGTGTAAAAGATCATAAAAGAATTTTTCTTGAATTTATTTTTTAGAAAAAATAATATTTCATATTTGTTTCATTTCCTACAGACACGTGATGAAAATTATATTTTTGCAGATTTCATTTCCAAAAAGATTTAATTTATTTTCAGTTAGAGCTTTAATCAATGTGATGGCAACACTTTGAAAAAAGCTATTTTTTTTCTCCTGAATGCGAAACGTGCTTAATCCTCATTTTTATTTTTGACGAAAAAAATTATTGAAAAACATAGTTAAAATATTTATTTAAAAATTCATTAAAAATAGAAATTTAATTTTAAGATTAAAACAGTAGTATCATTTAAAAGATAAATTTTTTATCATTAACTTCATGTAAAAATCGTTTTTGTGCGGTAATATTTTCGGCAGTTATAGCAGAAATACGTCAAAATTTCGCTTAATTTTTAAATAAATAAAATTCTAGTTAAAAATTCGAAAAAATAACCCCCAGGTGCACATTCCCGGCCTCCAAGGTATACACGTGCCAAATTTGGTAGCTGTAGGTTGAATGGTCTGGTCTGTAGAGCGCCAACACACACACACACACACACACACATTGAGCTTTATTATAAGTATAGATATAGATATAGATATAGATATAGATATAGATATACGAAGCATTATCAGGTACACAAGTCACACAGCTGTAATGAAATTCTATGCTTAAATACATAAATGTGCAAAATAAATTTTTAATAGAAATACAAGAAGAATTGCTTTTATTTTTTTATCTATTTTGCAAATTTTTTTATACTTAACTGAATTTAAAAAATGATTAATACAAAAAAAATTTTAACTTAAGGGGTAAATTTTAAAATATGCTGATTTTCTTATTTCAAATTTATAACTTTAATACGGAAATTTAATTTAGTTCCAGTAAAATATTTTAAAATCCTTTCGATCAAAGCTTACAAAACAAGAGCAAAAATATATATATGAAGTAAGATTTTTTTCAAATCTCTTCTTTCTCAGTTTTATGACATTTTTTAATATAACGATGCGATGGAATTTCGATTGCGGGATTTTACTAACTTTCAGATATCATTTACAAGCAATGCTATTTCACTTTACTTCTCTTTTGCCTTTAAAATATAATTTACAGGCTATCTTGATTGCATCCAACAAAATAAATTCATATTGCGTTTCTTCAATATTAAATTCGATCCTATGTTTAATGTAAAACCTATTTATATTATGATGGCAAAATTGTCCAGATAATAAAATAGTTAAACAATGATTATTCCAAAGATTTTGAAAGAATTACTTTGGGAAAAAAATAGAAATTATTGATCGATCAGAACACCGAAAATTCTGCTCGATTGAAAATTACAAAAGAAAATGACAAAAGAAATCCCGAGTATAAAATCTATAATTAGTATAAGAATTTTCATCCTTATAAGAATTTGAATTAGAAATTACTGTTACCAAAATTTTGAATGTTGTGAAACCTATTTCAGAGCAAAGGAATCACCATGAAAATTAGTTTATGAGTATACGCTGCGAGACAATAAAAATAAAATAGCAGTTGTGTCAGGTGAGACATCGAAAGATACCTCAAAACAGAATGGGTGGTGAGACGCAGCAACTCCCTGGTACCTAAAAGAACATTCAGTGACGACACACTCTGAATTCAAAATCGACGTCACACGACAACTACACAAAAAAATGTAGCCGCAAGGCATTTTGCCAGCTCAGTCGGCAACATTTTCATTTGTCAAATACTAGATTCTTACGCCAAGGGGTTTACTCGTTAGAGATTTTAAAAGAAGAAATTATCTGACCAAATTAACATTTCAAATTTAAATGCATCAGCAGTAAGTAAGTTAAAAAAGCAGTAAGTTAAAAGCAGTAAGTTAAAAAAAAAAATCTAGATTTTTCGTGGTTTTTAGCTTAACAAGCTCATTAATGCCAAGCTGATTTGAATTTTTAATTTCTTTACCTTCTATTTTCATAGTATTTTAAGCAATAATACCTAAAAGGGAATCAAGCAGTCTTGCTTTAAATATCATATTTTTAAAACGAGCAATTGTCAAATAATCTCTTAGCGCCTCACAAATAAACACAACACTCCTCAGTACCCTGAGAAGTCTTGACTTTCACGCAAGGATACGCGGTGATGGATGGATGACAAAGCAGATGCCTAAGGCCGCTGGAAAGAAAGGGGTTGCAGTTAAATTAATTAAAAAGATGTTTAGCCTAATACCAAATAAATTTTGTAAAGATACCCTTCCTAAGAATTCTAAAACAAAATCCAGCTTCATAAACCCTTTAACAAGTATAATCGGCTTCCATATTTTTTATTACGTCCACTTAGTTATGATAATATTTATAAACAACGAGCGTCCATTTAAATAATATAGTATAAAAACTTGGAATGCTGTGTAACTATGAATGATAGTAAATAAATAAAAATTATACATTTTCACAAAATAATAATATAAAAATAATAATTTGAAATAAATAATAAATTCTTAAGTTAAAAATAGGTTGAAACGTTTAATTAAATTGACCATTAGTTTTTGACTAAAAATATTAAAAGAGCGACCTTTATAAAGTACACTGCATAGGACTGCAAAATATCTAAATCCGTAGCTCAGGGCGCATCAGGTTATATTACATAATTTTCATAACATTTTAAGTTCAGAATCACAGACCGTAACATCTAATGAAGCTAGTACGAAAGGAATTTACATTGATTGAGTTTTCATGAAAGAATTCATTTCAGATAAAATTTTAAAAGGTGAAATTAACTGAATTTTGATTGCAAATAAAAGATGAATATTCATTCATTAGTGCTAAAACTAAGATAATTTTTAATTCCATTTGCTGCTTCTTATTTGTGCAAAGCTGAGTTTCTGGCAATTTCTGTCAAGACATCCGAGTACCAAAATAAAATTAACGTGGAAAAGGGAAATGAAGGTAGCTATGTCCAATTTTATCCGATCAGTTGGAAAAAAAAATGTGTAGTGTCCAAAAGGCTTTAAATTTTCGTGGATCTAGCATGAATTTTACATATTTTTAATTAATATGTGCTACAAATTATAACTACCGTTCGAATATTAATTGAAATTCTCTAAAAGGCGACTTGTAAATATTTGAAATCAGCAAGGGTGTTAACTTTAAAGTAATCTTGTAGTATAAATACATAGACCTGTAAGTAGAAATATATCTAACAAATGCAAAGAGATTTCGAAAATATATGTCTAGCTATTAAAAATTAGGATAAAATTTAGGTACCGACAAAAAATTTTTGCAACTTCGAAAATTAAGAATAACTATAGAGTTGAGCATCGCTTGCTTGGAATTTAAGAATAAATCAGCTAAAATTTCTAAGATTCATTGTTCTGTGGCTGTTTTCAATTTTTCCTTAATGTAAAAGATTTTGGTTCAAGGCAATTGTAGTAAACTTATTTTCATTTTAATATAAAATAAAAGTATTAAAAAATACTAAATGTTATGTAGTTTGAAAAAACTAAAAATAATAATAATAATAATCCTCTCGGCAAATTGGAAAGCAAAGATAGATTCCTTTATCTTCTAAATTATTATTTTCAAATCCCTTTCAATCATTAGACAAAAACAATGAAGTATTACATTTTGAAGTAACCATAAATTAATGATTTAAATATTATTCAGTAATCATTGCAAAATAATATTAAGATAACAAATATAATAAAAATAACATACAAATATAGGCTTGTTACAAAATTTATATTATTGGAAAACTTTGAAGTTTTTCATCAAATGCTAAAGGTTTGCATCAGTTGTTTAATGAACAGTTTATCTTTGCATTTTAAACATATTTACAAACATTAAATGTCTTTTTCAATAAATATCTTTTAATTAAATGCAAATAATATACTTTATGGTAGGAAGTACGAAATTATTGTTTGATTTTTCAATTAAATTGGAGGGAAAAATTCTTCCGCTTTTCTTAATTAATATTGGAAGTAAGATCTTATCTTATGTGCATTTAGATATTTCAATTATAAATATTAATTGAAATAAAAGGAAATGTATCTTCGGTTTCATAAAAAAATATATTCTTCGGAACTTGTGTAACTGCATACCATTGTGTAATAACCGCCTTGAGCTAGACGGATGCAATTTTGCATACTGTCTTTTCTTCAAATTTATATACTATCAAATATTGAGGAAAATCCACACAAAGGTAGTTTGTCTGTACAATTGATAATTGCCAAACAGAGCTAGATGGATAAAATTCGATACACAGATTTAATATATATAATGTAGGCACCTATCAAATTTTGAACTAAATTGAACAAGGGATTGAATGTTTGTCGATTTGTACTTTCAGAAGGTGTAAATGCGCCACCTCAAAAATGAAATGACTTAAATATATGAAATTTAATATGTTATTTTGTAACTAATTCAAAACTTTAGTCAAATTTTGGTTTTAGTCGTTTGGAAAAATGCGTCTAAAATAGAATTTCGATCTTCTTTTACTATTAACCGCACGTCAAGGATTAATCGCCAAAATATTCAAGGATCACCTCAATAGATTCAGTAAAAACATTAAATTCAAGCGAAAGATCTACGTTTCGTAATTATTGTTCACTAATGCGATGAAAGAGATTCACGGCCATATCAAAGTCCACAATTTTATGCGGAACTGGGGAATACATATTTATTAGAGAGTAAGCGAAAAAGTTCTGAGAGGACAATTCCTGTTGGTTTTAAATTATAATCCGATAATCTACACACAAATAAATACAACAATTAAAGAAATATTGAATATGTTTCTGGAATATGAGTGATAGAGGATAAGTAAGAAAAGGGGATAGTTAAAAATGCCCTTCTGATGTAAAGACCATATACCATTCTTTAATTTTTGCGTGCCCTTATAAATGGACAAACATAAATCAACATTTTTTTCTTCCATTCTTAAACGCTAATATTTATAAAAAAAATTCAAATTTTTTTCTAATAATTGCGTTACTTTCTCTACGCATTCTTCATATATAAGAAAGCAAAAGATTGAAAAAATATCCCTTGTAGAATTTCTAATTTTGAATTAGACCAAAATTTTGTATTTATAAAATCAGTAAAAGAATCAATTTTAAAATGATTATAATAAAGCACGGATTCGTACTGCGTAGCAAAATATTTGGAGCTATGCACCAATAAAGGCTGTATAAAGATATTATTTAATTTTTATTATTAATTAATACAATTTCTAAAAATTTATAACAAAAAATTTATATGCATTTCCAAAATAAATTAATTATTATTAATGATATAATTTGATTTTTGCTTTTTTAGACCTTAAACTATGAATACTGCGTTAACCAGAAAAACAAATCAACAAACTTCACTAAAAAATTTCTAAATAGTATCATTTAAGACTTAAGGCCTACTCTAAAATATTCGTTTCGCTGAAACTTTTTGAAATTTGTTTTATATATTTCTTTTATAGTCCATTCATTTTGGTATCCAAAAATGGTTTTTCCTGTTTTAAGATTACTAGAAAGCAAAATTATAATACTAATAATAAGCTGATAGGGAAACTTTTGTAATCGGAAGTGGGTATTTAAAGAATTATAAAATTCTAAACAAATAATTTGAATAATTATTTTCTTATTCTCAAGTATTATATTGAATAAAGATATAGATTTGTGTTTCCTTTCCTTTTTTATAATTTTATGTTTTTCTGGTAATTTCTTTTGAAATTTATGTTTGAGTTTAAAATAGAGAAGCCATATGCTAACATATGTTTGGACCCTAGTTAATTCCATTAATATTTTGGAAATATTTAGATTCATAAGTAATGGTTGAATATTCTAAAATATATCAAATTAATATCATAGGCAAACTTTTGTTGTCATTCTAAAAAGATCTGTTAGGAAAAGCGAAAATACTTGAGAGCTTTAGAATTTTTGAAAGATCATTGGTCAAAACGAAAAATGCAATGCAGAGCATATTATAGAAAATGGTGATTCTAATGTTCTTATAACAGTGAAAGGTATGTACAAGAAAACTGGAATCCAAAAGTAAGAATGTATAAAGGATAAATATAAAAAGAAAAGAAAAGATTCATTTTTTTATTAAATTAAATGAGAATATTTAAAGGAAAAGATAAATCCAAGCTAAATTTACAGCAAATTACAAAATTATTCAGCGATTGTTATCCGTAAAAAATTTTCAGAAGTCTAGAAAGCATGCAATTTACTATAATAGTTTTTTATTGCTTTTGCAATCAAACTCCAGAGCCAGACATCTGGTATAAATATGGTATAAATAGTGTAGCTTAGTGGAAAATAGTTTTCAAAAAAATACATCTTTGTGATTCAGCTATAAAAACAATAAAACCTACTCAGCACTTCTTGACAACAATTTTTTTTTTAAATGATTACATGTTCTAACAGAACAATAATAAAAATTTAAAAAATTTCTAATGGATTATTTTGCCCAAAGAAACTAGTTTAGCAGGAAAAAATTTAAGATTCACAAATTAAGGTTCAAAAATTAAGGTTATTGCAGTGTTATTATTTAATTAGGGATTTAAAGATTTATAACCCATTCTTGAGTCTTAAGAAATATCGATTAATCCATTGATGTTTAAAACCTACATGGTAATTCACAAAGAACGGATTTAGATATACAAAAGTCAGTCATTATCTGCAACAATATAACGCAAAAATAATTTATAAAGCTAAAAGAAAAGAAAATCCATTTAAAATCAACAAAAAGTGAGTTTGACTAGCAACCGTAGTAAGTTTTAACATTCTAAATGAATAACAAAATTTTTGTGTTGATTAAAATCTTTAACCACCTTCTCTAGAAAACTATATATTTCATTATTTTCCTTCCTGGAAATCATCCTTTCCGAAAATGTTGTTTAGATATTGAAATGAAATCTTGCCAAGTTTTTGTTTTATATGGTTCTTGCTGTTATGAGCTAGACTCTAACATTTCGATTTTTATTTCATTATTTTATCGATTCTTTAGAGAAAAAAATCAATAATTTTTAATAAATTTTTTTAGTTTTCTTACAAAATTGGGCATATTTCCAAAATTTTTAGTTACAGGAAATTTTTTAATTCATAATACAGCTAAATATATTAGTTATCTATGGTGTAAAAATAATTAAAATATATTCATTAGAATTTACTAAAGGATGTTTGGGAAATTGCAAATATTTACTAAAATTCAGTTAAAAATTTCTTCTAATTTCAAAATTAATAAAATTTCTACTAAAATTTCACTGAATTCCTAGTTTTATTTTCCGCTACAATTAAAAATATTTTTTTATAAAAATTTTATAAATCTCAAAAAAAGTGCTCCGAATGTAGGCACATACCTTCAAAGAATTTTTACTCAGGTATAATCAAAAATATTCGTGTATGATTCCGAAATACTACAACATTAAATCATTTCCTATTATTCATTGATTTTAATAGAACAAAATAGAATTATGATACTTCAAGATTAGCATTAAGTTTAATATAATACAATTAAAAATTTAAAATGTTGTTGTGTGCATGGATTTATTTTTGTACATATTTATCTGTACAATTTCTAGTTTGGACAGATTTTAAAAAATGGTAAAATTTGAAGATGAATTTCAGAATCTGTTTTAATTTGAAACAACTGAAAATTACTTAATATAAATCCGTAGGCAAATTTTCCAAATGATGTTTAATTTAACGAAAGTTTCTTGAAATTATATTTTTGTAAACATTACAAGGACTTATTATTTTGGATACTCATTAAAGGATTTTGAGGAAATAGTTATAAATGATCTTTTAAAAAAGTAAAACATGGATATAAATAAATATGTTAATAGAGAATGCAGGTAAATCGATAAAGAACTAGCATTTGACTTTGGTAAATACTATTAGAAAGAAATATGTTTAAATTAATAGAAAAGAGATTGATACTTAATTTTGAATATCATTCTTAAATTTATATCATGCGTTGATAAGATTGATAATCTAACAATTTATAACTCCTTCAAATGTCATAAATTTAATTTTTATAAAGGAACTTTTTTTTTGCAAGATAACGATTGGGTAACATCTGTCGAGATATATTAATTTAAGCTATCGTCATTTACCCAAGGTCATAATGCAAGATAATAGCCTATGTTTGCTATTTTGTTTCAATAACAGTCATGTAAACATTTGGATGCGTTAAAAAAGTTCCTTAATTTTACAAATTGTTTTCAAAATAAACGTTTTAACGGAATTTTAGATATAAAATAATACCGTTATTGTTTTGTATCATTAAATTTTAGGCAAATTTTGAATAAAATTTTTATAATTTCAATTTTTGAAAACCCGTTGTTGCTCATAATGGATTAAAAGTAATTAATGTGTTTGAATACATATTAAAAACAGATAAAATATTTTTTATCAATTAATGCAAGTTGAACGCTTCATTCATATTGAATCAAATCGATTTGGATTAAAAAAAAAAAGATCCTTATCGAGATAAAATTTCAGCAAAATTAAATATTTTTTTAACAAAATTGAAATTAACCCTAATTTGAGGGGTGTTTATTTGGGGGGTGGACAAGGAAAAAGCATTCCACACATGCAAATTCTAATCTTAATTTTGCTCAAAAGCCCCCCTTACCCTCCCCCCCCCCAAAAAAAAAACATCGAGAGTAGGGTCTCTGAAACTTTCTCGCATATTTTCCAATAAAAATATTACCTATCATTCAGCATAAAATTACGAGTCTTGGACAAGACCGTAAAATACAAAAAGGCTCAGATTATTTTTTCAAAGTCCCACTCGTTAGAGTTATACGCTTCGTAATATAGTAAGAAAAACGGGTTCTTGCATATTAACCATATACCAATTGCGAACAATATTACGAAAAAGCTTGTAAGCAAGCTCTCATAGTATGGTTTTTAAAAAAATTATTCTCTGTCATATAATTATTTCTCAAATACCTTAAATAATCGAATGTGTATTTTAAGTGCTTTTTCTTTTATCGATTGAAATTAAGATTTGACATACAACTACACAATACCAAATTTCATTTATTTAAAATAAATGCGCTTTCGAGTTATCGTTTTTACATGCATAAGAAAGTACAATCTGACAGAAAATCAGTTCTTGGACAGATTTGGTTCAAAATCTGACAACAGTTTACACTTTAAATGCTAATATTTTGTACCAAATTTCACTTATCTAAATTGTTGCGTTTTTCCATTATAGCGTTTATGTGTAATAAAAAGGATAGGCTGATAACTTGATGGATTTGGTTTCAAACTGGATCCAAATCTACATTAGAGAGGCTAGATCTGTGTGCTAAATTTTATTTAGCTCCTTACGTTTTCTAAAGACCTATATAAAATTTATTTTGTACTTGAACAACTAGGAAGACATATTTTCTCTAAATAGTTTCCGTTCAAAATTTAATAGAAGTCTACAAATTTGATATAAAGACCACATACAAAGTTACATTCTTCTAGCTCAAAGTGAGCTTGAGTTATCAATAAAAGACAGACAAACATAATTACAAAAATATATTTTTCGGGCTCAAAAAGATCTGAAAATTCATCAAAATCTTGAATTTGGTCTTTTTTTTCTTGACGATTTTTAGTACTTTCTATCCCTATACTTCTTCTAAGAGAAAGTAAAATTTGCAAAAAGCCTTTTTCTTACATAATTTTTATTAAATATTTGACTAAAGTTGAATTTACACAGTAAATGACATATAATAAATAAATGCTATAAATAAATAAAGGATAACTTATTCATATGGTAAAATGAATGAATGAAGTTAAAGTAAAATCTTCAATAAGCCTTTTTCTTATATAATTTTTATTAAATGTTTGACTAAAGTTGAATTTACTTAATAAATGACTTATAATAAATGTTATAAATAAGTAAATGATAACTTATTCATATGGCAAAATAATTAAATTAAATTGAAAACTTCATTGAACATACTGATAAAAAAGACAGAATAATTAGCTTGATAAAACTCAACTTTGGTTACTTGCTCAAAAATATCTGAACGAATGTATTTTGAAGAAATAAATTTAATTTTAAAGAAATATTATAAAAGATTCTCAACTGACTCAACATCTCTAATTATCCTAGCACATGTTATAAGGATGCAACATGATAATATAATAATTACACTTTTATCTTATCCTTTTTTTCAATCTTATTAATGAAAATCAATAAACATTAAATGTTTTCTTTTGGAAATAATTCTAAAAATCACTATTTTTTTCAAACACCATAATAGAAAAGTAGTAAGAAGATAGTCGACGATTTAACTTTAAAAAAACTCTGGATCAAAAATGCATAAAATGCCTTCTTTAAATCTCCCCCAAAAAATACTATTTAAATGCAATGCCAACACAAAACAGTTCGAATCAATAAAGAAAATTATAAAAAAGATACTTGTAACGTAAGACTTGAAATTAATAAGGTATTAAAATTATTATTTTATTAATTGCTAAATGCAAAACTTCTTTAAATAATAAAAAAAATATGAAAGAATTTATTGATTATATTTATATATATAACAAAATGAATAACACAGATATAGAAAGAAAATAATTTTACATACGTGTTTTCAGTTGCATATTCTTTTCGTTAGAATGGGTTCTTAAAAAAAAAAGAAAAAAAAAAAACTTCTTACAAGTGAATTTTGAAATCTTATTGTCCTTGCATTAATTTCCTACAAATCTATTTTTTTTAATGATGTAACCATAAATAAAATAATTTACATTTTTAAAAAACTCTTATTTTTGAACGTGAAAATTCGAAAGTTAAATTTGAGTTTAAAATAGTCAGATAACTGATTTAAATCACTAAAATGCTTAGCAAAAAATAGAACAAACGAAATTTTTTTGAAGTTGCCATATTTTACTGCAAATTATAAAATATAATTTATGAAACACTTATTTAATTAGTGAAGTTAATAAGCAAAAGATTTTTTTTCTCACTTACCACTTTTTTTACTGCAATATACAAAAAATGAATTCTTAAGATAATCGTTTGACTGCATATGCAATTTTTAGTTGGATTTTATTTTCTTTAGAATTGGATCCTTTATTTAACAACAACAAAAAATTCTTGCAAAAGAATTTTGAAATTATGTTGTCCTAGAATAAAGTTCTCATAAATTTGTTTTTTAAATAATGATGAAACCACAAATTAAAAATTTAAAATTTAAAAAAAATATTTCGAACTTAAAAAACGAAAGTTTGAATTTTTCTCAGATAAATTTCAATTTAAAATAGCAAAATTTTAATTTAAATTGATAAATATACGAAGCAAAAATTAAGAAAAATGATTTTTATCAACTGTTCTATTTTGCACCAAATTATTAAAAAAAATAATTTATGAAACATTTATTCAATTGGTGAAATTAATAACAAAAAAATTTTTTTACTCGTGTTCCACTTTGTACGATAATTTACAAGAAATAATTTCTTGGCTTAAGATAATCACTTGAGTGTCAGTGTCATTACAATTTTCTTTAAGTTAAAACGGGACTGAACACGGAGGAAGATACAGAAATAAAGAATTGTCTCGTGTGAAAAGAAAAGAAAAAAAAATATCCTGATATCAATAATTCATTTTCGGTTTAAACACTGATGGTTAATTTTCAAATAAATTTAGTCAATTCATTTATATTCACGTCTGCTACATCGAAGTCAAAAAAGAATCTAATGCACATTTTGTAGAAAGGAAAAGGACGTGACGTCACAATACAATTTAAGATGATATGCATAATACTAATTTAAAAAGATGAAATTTGATCTCTAAAAATAATTTTACTGCTTATTAATACAAATTAGTTAAGTAAGATCATTTAAATCTCAAAATTCAATTTTCTAGATTAAAAATGCTTAAAATATGATAATTATCTCGCAATAGTATACCTTTGAAATCCTAGTTATAATGGGTAATTTATAATTTTTTTCAACAAAAACTTAAGCCCCACGAAAGTTATAAAACCTGAAATACTTATTTGTTTATTCTTTTATAAATCAAAATGTATTGAGTTTTATCTCAAGTTGCATTTAAGAACGATTTCAAATATAAAAAACTATTCCTGAAAACGAAAATTACCTTAACATAAAACAGCTTAATTCTTCTCTTCCAAACTTAGAATATAATACTTGAAAGAAAAAAAAAGTGTTGGGTGGATTTTATTTATAAACGAAATAGTCTTTAAAATAAAATTCATCTTCATTTTATCTAGAATTACCGAAAAATTTATGATGTAAAATTTAATGCCCGGAAAATATGTAATATTCTTAGCATGCTTTTTTAAAAGAAAGAAATAATCGTCATAAATACCTCATAGGTATAACAATTCTAACACAGATTTTTTTTTCTTATTATTATTGAAGATTTTTTAATATTGTTTTATTTTTATCAACATTACAGAAAATGTTCATAAATTTTGAAATGGAAGAAATCTTGGGAAATTATCTTTAGAGAATGTAAATTAATAAATTAAAATTTTCTCAGAAATGCAAAATTTTAAAAACTAAAAAGCGCAAAAAACTAAAATACCAACTTTGAAAATACTTTTACAGAAAAATTACTTTATGAGATACATGAGATATAAAATTTAAGTAACTGCAGGGGAAAAAAAAATTCTGAAGGCGAAACAAAATTCTAATTTAGTGCATCACAGGGTAAGATATATAAGTCATAAAATTAAAACAATATATGAACATGAAAATAATGTTTGCTTATTTCTTAATGTTGCTATTGACCTAAAGGAAATCGAACACTGTATACAAGCAGAATATAAAAGCTAGTGTGAAGCAATGAGATACGAGAGTCATAATATGTGTACCTTACATATTGGTAGAATGTATGTGGTTATCGAAACTTCGATCAACTTTCTGCAAATAAATACTTTTAAGGAGTATTTAAAGAGAAAATAAAATAAAATAAGAGGTTCTTTTCATTCACCATTATAGGCATAAAGTTCAAGTTATTAATATTTAAATTCTTTATAATTCTGCAATGTAATATTACACAAAATATTTCCATTGTCGTTTTGTACATATGAAGTAATTAGAAAAGAAGTTGGAAAAAAAAAAGAGAAGGAAAATAATTTTTAAAAATTTTTTATGATACGTGTCAAAGAAAATCAAGTTGGTTAGTTCAATTGACTAATTTATAATTCTATTCTATACCACTTTTTCTGAAATTATTACTATTAATGCATAATCGATTTAATGAGAACTCACTTCCCTTTTTGAAAAATTCATGAGATCTGTTTGAGAATGATTGCATAATTCTGAATATGTGTTTGGGCACGTGCGTGTGTGTGTGTATGTGTGAGTGTGTGCGTGTGTGATGAAAGATTTTCGAATTCTTTTTTTTATGTTTTGAGCTTCCCTTATTTGTTTAAAAGATCACTGGCAAATCCTTGAGCTCACAAATTAAAAGCAGGACAAGTGAGTACAATTCAATTTCAACTTCAGTATAAGAAAGAAAAAATGCCTTAACCATCAGGATCAGATACTTCAAATTTGACAGTATTTGTATCTTGGGAAATAAGCTAGCACTTCTTTAAACGTAATTAAATATTATCGAAAAAAATCAATATTTTGCTATTCAAAGTAAACGTTTATCATGAAACTGATTTTTATAGTAGTTAAACAATTTACTAAATGGATGTCAGCTGTCTTACTAAGGCGTAAAACAGTCTTTTACTCAGATTTTGTTATATTTTTTAATACTTATTGCATACAGAATAATTTTCTATATAATTTGCGCATTTTGTGCAATTAACATAAATTTTCCAAGTTAAATGGCTTTTTAATGAACTACGTTGATCCAGAACTTTTATTAATCTGAAGATCTAGTAATCTGATATCTACCGATATTTACACAGAGAGTATACTTAATAGAGTAAAATTAATTTGAATGACATGCAATAACATACATTTTGTAACAAATTTGTTAGTATTTTATTTTTATAATATTTATTACCTTAATATTACTTATTTCGCAATAAATTATAAATTTCGGTACAGCAATAAAGTATCTATGGTTGCTTCAATATGCAATATTTCATTGTTTTTTTGTTTTTGTTTTTTTTGTCTAAGAACTGAAAAAAAAATTGAAAATAATAATTAAGGAATCTCTTTTAGTCTTCCATATCCAATCTCACTTTGTCTTTGTTTTTCATGTACGAGATATTGAAATTTTCAATTAAGTGCTTTGTAATTTCAGTTTATCGAAATATTTATTATTTAGAAAATTTAGGAGGTAATATGGAGATCCCAAACTTGCCTTACATAAGGGTTCTATAGAGTTTAACCCAACCCTATCTGAGTATATATCTTTAAGTATCTAAAAGATATATAAATCAAAATATTGAATAAAATTAAATACAATTATGTTTGGTGAGAGAAATATGCAGTCACTTCTTTGTTATAAAATATGAAAGAATATGCTGAAAATAAAATAAAGAGGCATAAAAATCTATTAGCAGATAATATAATTCTAATTTATGGAAAAAGTTTATAAGAATTTCATTATGATTCCATACTTAATGGGAAAAGTTTATGAGATTTCCATCAGGATTCCATACTTAATGGGAAAGATTTATGAGAATTCCATCAGGATTCCATACTTAATGGGAAAAGTTTATGAGAATTCCATCAGGATTCCATGCTTAATAGAAAAAGTTTATGAGAATTCCATCAGGATTCCATACTTAACGGGAAAAGTTTATGAGAATACCATCAGAATTCCATACTTAATGGGAAATGTTCATAAGAAAATACTGGAAAACTAAAGAATAATTTGAAATAATTGGACATATTCTGAATTAAATTGAATGGCATGCAATTTTGAGAATGATTATCACTTACCTTTGTTGGCCATCTGTGAGAGCAAAATTATAGAGCAGGGAAAGAATGATATAGCAGGCACAGAACAAGAGCATCTCCCTGTACACCACCTTCCAGACACTGCCCCTCCAGCGGAAGAGCAGTCGAATGAAGCCCCCAGAGGCGGAAGAAGCCACATCGTACTGGTAACTGACAGTCATCTCGTCCGAAGATGACTCGACTTCTGGCTTTTCGGCGCTTCCTCCGGCACTCTGGGGCGGCTGCTCAACTTTGCTGGGTTCCGTCGTTCCCAGGAGTTTGTCTTCTCTTTGCTGTTGGATCACCAGAAATTTCTGTTTATCTGTGACTAGACTTCGTCAGTCGAAGAAGGATTCAAAAGAACACACCTAATACCACTGACGTGTTTCTGGGGGAAGAATGGTGAGGTCAAGGCACCGAGTTCGGATAAGCCTCCACCATTTTTAAATTTTGTGTGAAGTCTTTCTTTGATAGAGTTTTATCTCAGAGAATCCACATGTAAAAGTTTTTAAATACAATATACTTATTGAAATAGGATCTCGTTCGATCCTCAGAACACGAACGAATTACTTTATAAAAGTCTCTATAAAAATGTCACTGTAGAAATAGTTTGTAATAAATGGTTTCATTTTTCTAAGTAACAATTTCAGATACATCTTCGAAGACTAGTTATAATCCATGTCCTTGATAAAAATTTTCATTTTTATTCTTTCTCTTCATTTTCTCTGATTATATATAGAATTAAAGACATGTAGGTCTCATTTAAACCAAATACTTTAGGATTGTTTTTATTAATTTGAAATGTAAAGGATTAAATTTAACTAAGCAGAAGTTAAAATTCGATTGAAGTTATTCAGATGGAATATTTTCTAATATACCTTATTTGTTCATAAAAAATGTCACATATAAATTTCAAGTCCTGTTATTTAAAAAACAGTCAAACAGTAGTTTAGTTTCTAATCGTTTGCTTATTTTCCAGCTGAGGTGACCTCAAAATAAACCGATCTAAAATAAATAATTAATATGCACTCTTAAATGATTTAAGAATAATATAATTGGTATATAAAGTTTCCACAAAATTTTAATTAATATTGGGGAAAATAACAAAGAAAAAGTAATATCTGATTACCAACCACATGAAGTCATACTTATCAGCAATTCTATATTTCCTTTATGAGCACTGAAGATATCCAAAAGAACATTCAATCTTCTTTTTCGTCTTCTTCATGCAAATTGCTTTAGATTATGAATAAATAAATTCCCCACATCATCAAGAAACCTATTAAGATGTTACGACCATCAACTTTTTTTTTCGTCCGATATTATCTCAAAAGCCTGGAAGAAGCACGGCTTGGATAAAAAAAGAAGAAAAAACAGATTAGTCACACATTTTTTTCTTTTCTTCCGCTCTACCTTGATTCGAGTTTTAATCCAAAAGAGAGTTAATTGATGCTGGAAGAAACGTTGCTTTTGCTGGAAGGGTTTTTGAAGCAAAATTCCCGCAGGAGCTGTGCTTTTCCGACATACGCGGAATGGGGAGATGGCAAGAGACAGAAAGAGAGAGTTAGTTGTCCTTGGCCAGCAGAGGCATCTCGTTCTGGTCTAAATTCAGATTTGGCAACGCGACGACGAAATAGCAAAGCACAAAAAGTCCTCTTCGCTGGCGACGAAATGTACGATGGTTTGAGATGCACCTTATGCGTTTTCGTATAAGAGTCGCGAAATTGAAGAGAGTTTCATTTTGACAAAAGAGCTTGATGATAAACTTTATATCTTGGCAGTACATTAGTTCCATGCAAAGGAGAAAAAATGTCGAAGAAATTTATTATGGCATAAAAAGAAATAATATAAATTTATATTTCCTGATTAAAATATATTTATAAAAAAAGAAACAAATGCTTAACTAGTAAATCAAAAATACGAAATGAGATAATCATTATAATAATTAATGGAATGTTTTTAAGTGTAGAGTATATAAAAAAATTCTGCCCTTGAGAAAAGTGAAATTATAACCCAAATATATAAGGGACTTGTATAGCTCTCAAAATCGGATCCAGACGCCTTTCCTTCATAATGACGCAAAAATAATTTTCCATTAATTTATATGCGATTACTTATGAGTGATAGTAAAACAAAATTCGTTACATGACATTAGGTACTAAAACTTTTAACAAAGTCAGTGATGATAAAATAATGTTTATATGATATTATTTCACTTAACTATGATTAGAGCAAGGATTGTGAGATAATATTTATTTTCTTAAAAAATTTATCGCATGTAATTAAGGAATAGAAAAAGCAATAGACATTTGTTTAAAATTATAAAAAATTATAAAAATAATAACATTAAAATTGCTTATAATAAGTTCCTGATATATTAAAAAAAACAAATCTTGATAGTCACATTATTTTACTAGTTAAAATATTGTTCCAATTTTCCTTACCAACGTAAAATAATTGAACCATCGCATTAAAAGAAAATTAAATATGTTATGTAAGAACTATGCAGTGATGTCTAACGATTCATTTAAAAAAATAAAATTCTTTTCTAAAAATCTAGCATTACAAAAAGATTATTATATAATCCAACCGAACATTTCGAATCTTCTCAGGCATGCTTCTAAAATTTAAAATAACAAAATTTCGAATATTGCATTCCTTTTTGCTGTATATGATTATATAAATAATAAATATGACTTATAAATGAATCATATTAGAGAATAAGGCAAGCACTGATATTTTAGAAGTTATTGAAACAATATTTATGCTGAAAATTTTTTTAAGCAATTATATATTACTGTTCACTAAATGAATTTAATGACCAGCTAATTTGTCGCTAATATTGGTAGTGTTTACTTTCAATTAAATATTTTATCTCAAGTAAATATATTTAAGCATCAAATTGAAGCAAACATTAAAGACATGTTATTTTAATAGCCTTACACCTGCTTTGTTCATTGTTTATTTTAATCATCCTAAAGAGTCATATTCCATAACATCATAGTAGCATTATGAAACATTTAATCTCTCTCTCTTCTAACTTTTAGAGTCCTCTTCCTTCATATTTCTAATAAAATATGAAAAGTGTGTGTGCGTGTGTGTGTGTGTGTGTGTGTTTATGATATATATGTAGATGTTTTTATTGTTATATATATATATATATATATATATATATATATATATAAACTCAGATATTTTTTACTCTTAGTTATATGTAGAAGACGGACATAATCATTCTTTCTTATCTTTTAACAAATGAACGAAAATAATGCGATTAAATATTAAATAATGCATAATAATGCATAAACAAATGCATGCGAAAATAATGCATAAACAAATGCATGCGAAAATAATGCATAAACAAAAAAAAAATTTTAATTTTAAAAATATTACGAACTTTAAAATGAGGAAATCACTTTTTGTGGAACAATATTTTCGTAAGTTATTACAAAAAAAAAAAAAAAAAAAAAAAATCTTACATATTTTTCAATTAATCAAAAAAATTTTATTAAAAAAATTCGGCCCCATATGCTTATCACCCTCCTGTAGAGTATATCTCTGCCAAATTTCGTATCTCCAAGTTACCTGTACTGTAAAGAGTCAACACATAGAGACACTCAAGTTATCTATTACTATTGATAGTGATTATTTATCTCTATATATAAAGAATTTTATTTCTATATACAATGAGGTTATATTAAATTTTTACTTATCATTTTCTACCAGGTGCAGGAAGATGAGGCCAATCTTGCAATGACACACCGATTCATAATCTTTGTCTTCACTAGCACATGAACAGTGATACACTTCCGACATTGAATCAAATTCTCAGTAAACTGTCATCTATACTTATAATAAAGCTCAATGTGTGTGTGTGTGTGTGTGTTGGCGCTCTACAGGCCAGACCATTCAACCTACAGCTACCAAATTTGGCACGTGTATACCTTGGAGGCCGGGAATGTGCACCCGGGGGTTATTTTTTCGAATTTTTAATTAGAATTTTATTTATTTAAAAATTAAGCGAAATTTTGGCCTGTTTCTGCTATAACTTCCGAAAATATTACCGCATAAAAAAAGAGTTTTGCATGAAGTTAAAGATCAAAAATTTATCTTTTAAATGATACCAATGTTTTAATCTTCAAATTAAATTTCTATTTTTAATGAATTTTTAAATAAATATTTTAACTATATTTTTCAACAATTTTTTTCGTACAAAATAAAAATAAAATTTAAGCTGCACGAGCACGTTTCGCTTTCATGGGAAAAAATTAGCTTTTTCCAAAGTGTTGCCATCACATTGATTAAAGCTCCAATTAAAAATAAATTAAACCTTTTTGGAAATGAAATCTGCAAAAATATAATTTTCGGCACGTGTCTGTAGGAAATGAAACAAATATGAAATATTATTTTTTCTAAAAAATAAATTCAAGAAAAATTATTTTATGATCTTTTACACTCTCTATATTATTAATCCAATAAATCAGTTTTATTTTAAGGCAAGTTTTGTTTAAGATGAACAGAATATCCATTCAAATCAGGGCCACACAGCTAATTTATAAACCTTTAGTTAGTCACAGATCTGCTAAAATGGTCTAAATGGAAAATGATTATATTTTATGTAACTTGATTCAATAAATGCTCTAATAAATAACGAAATTTTGATTTTACATTAAGCTTCTGTTGTGGAAATTGCGAATAACAAAATGTTCTTGAAACACTAATATTTTAAATAAAAAGAGTTAATTTCCAATCAACTAAATCAATCACTTAAACTGACTGATTTATGAAAGTTTGAATATCACTATTCAATAAAAAAAAAAGGATAACTTTAGATTTCCCATCGATCGTTTCAAAGAAAATACGCCAATCAGCGCGCAGGTTTCTCAAGATTAATTGGCCTAAGATTATGAAAATGTTGAGTTTTTCTAAATTTTTAGTATTTAAAACTTCATAAATAAGTCGTAGTTGATCGTGGAAAATAGAAACAATCATTCATTTATTTAAAATTTGGTGTGTCCAGAATATTTCTCAGAATATGATACCTTACTGCATTAAATTTAGACTTCATAATTTTTGAAATATATTCATTTATAGGCCGGAACAAAATATTACTATTGATTTCATTTCAATCCTTTTGAAAGCAAAACTAAAAACTGAATTTTATGTTGAATCTGAGAAATTTTTGTTGAATTATTCTTTGAGATTAAAAATTATGAAAAATATATAATAAATTATGAAAAATATTTTGTAGTTCACATAAGACTTAAATACCGAGCGATTCTGTTTGCAATACTCATATTCAATAATAATAAATAAATAACAATAAAGATGATAAATAAAATAAAACGCTTGGTTTCATTAAAAAATATCTTTATATTAATTGCAATTTCATCATTTCCCCTTTAAATTAAAGTTGAAGTCTTACCAGAAATGACAACAAATTAGTAAAATATATATAGTAAATTAAACGAAACGATCTAAACAACAGCATAAGTTTAGTATGACTATCAAAATTTGAAGATTAAAAATGTTTTGTTTGAGAATCTATTAAGAGACCAGTTACTTAAAATATTTAATTGAAAATTGTAGCGAGCGGTAATACTGGCGAACCGGCTGGTCGCCAAAGGCGGCTAGTTACAAATAATCATAGCAAAAGCACTCAGCATCACTAAACTTAACTGAATCCTTCCTTTAATTTCATCATTCTCGACCAATCGTCCTTTCAAAAACGTTCGCATTATTTTAGTTAATAAATTCGTAAAGGAAAAAAATTTACGACTTAACGAGAACGGATTTCTACCCATACATGTGGTTAGGCTTTTAATAACAAAAGTAGTTATGAAGTATATAAATTAATTGCTAAGGTTTAAGTACTATTTTACTATTATGCATAAAATTCTTATCTCTACAAATAATATAAATGTGTGAGGAATAAGTGTTGGCGCTCTACAGGCTAGGCCATTTGATTTACAACTACCAGACTAATAGTGCTGCAATGTTTTAAAACTGGTCTCCATTAGAAAAATTCATATAATAAATGAACAGAACATGTATAAGAAAATTAAAATAATAAAACTTTAATATCTGATAGTTTAATAGAATTATGGATATGAAGTTATTTTTAAAAGATTTAATGAAATAAAATGTAAACAATATTCTAACAGACCAGCTGCTCACTAAAGGTGACCAATAAATAAATAAGTCTAAATTACTTATTTTATTACAATGATGTAAATAAACTATTCAAGGAAAACTAGACCACATTTGATCAAAGAAGTCAAATGACTCAATTAAAATTACAAAGATTCCCTAACTTCACCAATTGTATCAATGCTGTCAGTTCGATTGGAACAATAAGATAATAAGCTACCACACCTTGTTTCCCTACCTTTCTAAATTCCACTTGTTCTACGTTAGATAATTGTCTTTTTTAGTGGAAATTTTTTGAATTTCTTAAACAGAAGTCCATAATTAAAAATTATTTTATTCAAAATTATTCAGTGGTAAATTTTAACTAATAAATAATCACATTAATCAATGACTTATAAATAAAATACTACAAATTGCATAAATTAATTTAACAGTCCCTTTCTTTAAATCTGTAACCCACAGAATATTCTTTACAACACTGAAAAATTAAAAACAAAATTTCTAAAACACCAGATTTACTTCTACAATACCAAAAGAATTATTATGTTTGTTCAACAACTTTCAACAGTTCATATAAAAATACTGAGAAGACAGAAATTAATGATCTTTGAAATATTTATTGGTATATATACAATGAAAAGAAGAATGAATTTTACATCGAACCACAAAAGAGTAGCCTATTGGGGAAAAAGAATGGAGTTTATAGTAAAATGTTTTGATAAAAATAATGTAATCATTTATTTTTTTTAAAAATCTAGAATTCTCCAAATCTGTACATACATTTTTATCAAGTGCAAAAGATATGCTTAAATACATAAATATCGAATGTAAATTCTTCCCTCTCAAACTACATTATTTTGACTAGAAAAATACTTTACCCTTGCCATGCTTTTTTTTTTTTGGTCCAAAATACAAGTATCAAATAAAAAATATTTTCAATTCCAAACTTCCTCAAATATCAGTTTTTGCAATGGTAATAACATCTTAGAAAGTTTAATTAATTTCAGTACAAATGCTTTAGCAGTGCCAGTAAAATATTGGATATTCTTGATTTCATAATATAACAAAATTCGAATAAGTACTGTTCTGTTGCTCTCTTGCTGCAATAGAAATTGGGGTTTTTTTTTTTTCAACTTAATTGAATAAATAAATCTAAGAATTTAAGATTTTTTTCCCTCGATGTTCTATGAGCACAATCAGATATTTTTGGAACCAATAAAATCTGATATTCTAACACATAGAAATTCAATTTACGAGCTTCAAAAAAATTATCATAAATAAAAAATCTTTGATGAAAATTGCAATGAATTCTTTAAATCAGTTTTAAAAATATCAAAGGATTAAAAGATTTTTTTTAGCAACAATCTTACTTTTATTTTGAAAAACGAATTAAGCCAAGGAATTTTCTATGCACCCAGATATTTCATTCATTTTGCAGTTTTTAATAGTCCAAATTACACTAAATAAAATAAAATAAGAAGTAATTTTTCTTTAATGATGCTGTTAAAACCAATATATCATTTGGGTAAAGTTTAAATGACATTGCTTTTTCGTTGATAACTAATGTTTCAAAATTATATAATATAATAAAATAACTAAGGATTTTTTTAATGCTAAATGTTCCAAAATAAAAAAGAAAAGAAAAAACGTTCATTTTCAACATTATTTAGGGAAAATATTATGTTGGATTATCACAAATATTAAACCAATGACCTTCAACCATTTAGTATCTAGAACTTAACTTTCCTAATTAACATTAATCATACTCTGTTCCAATGATTTTTTGTTACATTGTAAATAATTAATAATAAAAAAAAATTCTTTGAAACTTAAATGCATTTTCTTATTTCAAGGGTGCCATTTTATTTATTCAACAAAAGAATATATACTTCCTTATTTTGGCTCCAATAATTAGTTTTTTTGTTTTTTTTCCCCCACAGAATATTCCTTTTTCATGCATTTTTTAAAAAAACGTTCTACATGCTTTTCAAAACTTTAGTCTTAGCAATCTACATTAGATGATTAAAGTTTATTTAAAAATTATTAGTTCATTCAAAACTAGATCCAAATGTTACTAGAATGACCTAGAATGACCTACAAAAGAAAATCACAATGATTATATTCGATTTGAAGGGACTTTAAAAGTTATTATATGCTTTAATAGGGGGGAAAAAACATTCTTTTAAGATTGTTACAAATCAAAATGTGAAAAATTCCTGGTTTTAGATGGGAATATATTTATGAATTTGCATTATTTTCATTCTATTATAGTAAGACAAATACATTGCTGAAAAATTGTAACAAATAATAATTGATTTCCATGAAAAGTTGTCATGTATTGAATGTTGAACATAAAGGTTAATGCTCAACATATTATCATAAAAAGAAAGCAAATTTCTTTCACATTTTAAATTGAACAGATTAACAAATATCTATTCACTAATTCACTTGAAAATCTCAAAAATTATAAATTGTTTTTAAAACAAAAGGTAATAGATTTATTTAATTCCAAGTAAACAAGCAAAAAAAAAATTAATGAACCTAATAAAATTAATTATTTTGAGGTAGATATATAAGCAGGACTTCAAGTTTCTTATTCTCTTCCATTAATTTTCAGTGATAAGAAAGATAAAAATTACATCCACAATAAAAAATATGACTAATAATTTATTTTTTACATAATAAAAATAATAAAAAAAAATATTTACAAGCAATGATATCAATTACAAAAACACTGTACAATTCCTTATTTCAGTATGCATCATTACAATTCATTTCCCTATCAAAGATTTGGTTTCTTCCACTTCCTTCAAAATATCTAATGATGCATACTGTTGCAAAAGCTCAGCTTTTTTCCGCATCACCAACGCTTCTTCAACCTAATAAATTTTCAAATAAATAAAAATCAGTAATTTGAAAAAAAAATTAAAAATTGTATAGTAATAAAACATACATAGTATAGAAAATTGATTTTTGCATATAATGCCTCACCTGTTTCTGGGTAGGAACTGGAACATGAGCAATAAACCTCGGCTGGGCCGGGTTATCAGCTGTGTCTTCAGCTGCATTTTCTTCGTCACTCTAAAAATAAATTTTGAAATATTACCAAATATGGTAATTTTTCTCCCTGAACAGCAGTTTTCTGAATGACAGAATCTGATCATTCGATGTCATCATACAACATATTCGTATATATTTAAATACATGATATATCTGATTCATTTCTGAACTTGGTTTAAATAAATGAAATTTGAAGTACTATGAATGAATGATAAGTAAAAATTATGAACTATATTTCTTTTCCCAAAATTGCTTATATCAAGTAAAACTTTGAAAAAAAATTTTAATTTCTTTTCCATCTTTTTTGTTGTTGTTGTTGTTGTTAATAAATTCACTCTGTTCCGATTTTTTTTTTACTTTTATTAATAAAAACAACTATTGAATTACATAAATTTACTATGATTTTTAATTTAATAAATTTTTCCAATATTACTGATTCTGTCACTGATTTATCACTCTCACATAGAATATAAAATAAAATGTGACAAATTTTTACTCCCCAGATATTCAGAATTCCAATTCCTTAAACTTATTTCACTATTTTTCTCATAAGATTCTTTCTAAAGTAAATATTTTTTTTTATTTTTCTTCAAAATTCTGAAAAGGCCATAGTTAATATTTGTAAATACAATTAAAAATGTAAAATAATATAATAATAAGCCAAAATTAAATAGGTCTATTAATAAATGAAAAAAGAAAAGTTAAAATGATTTGTATATTCGTTTTTCAAAACCGATCAAACAATCTTTACATGCATAATTTTTTATATAAAATCTTTCAAAAATTTAAAAATAATAATAATATATACAGTAAAATTGAAAAAAGACATGTAATTATTGTTTTCATGATATATATGTAATTATTGTTTTCATGATATATATATTTATGAAAATGCAATAAATACAAGGGAGACTCAAGTTAAAATTTGAAAATCTTGTCAAATCATTCTAAAATTACAATTCTGTTAAGTATCATGCATTTCAATATTATGTATGAAATTTTGCAACATTTTATGAATTAGCCAATGCAAAGTTTAGTAAAAATTTTATTATTATTATATAAATGTAGTTAGTTCAAATTTAGAAATCAAGTGGTTTAGAAGAGCATCTAAAGAAAAAAAAGATTCAGTTCATACTCCCCCCCCCTATGCAATTCTAAATATTTAACAAGGTTAGCAGCATATTTTATAAAATCCAGGAATTAATGATATTAGAAATATATTCAGATATAATTTATTTTTTTATAAAAAAATATACAATAGTAACTTAGAATCAGAGGATCAAACCTTTTGGAACCCTATATAGTTTACATTATATTGTTTATATTCTTAAAAACTAACAAATTTAGTTCCACATTTTTAAGTTATCCTCTTAAGAATTCATCTTAGCTTTTTTTAAAGCAATTTTGAGAAAATATTTTAAATTGTATTTGATTATTATGACTTATAATGCATGATATCAATCATGAATAACTCAATAATAGTATAACATAATAGCCATATTATTAATGTGGCTTGGTACTTGTAAATACTATAACTAAATTAACATAATAAAAGAGAAACCTGAAAAACTATACTTGACAAAGTGTTAATATAAGCCTAAAATTTTATTATTTCGTACTATTTATATACTTTACATATTTATTTATTTGGTAGTAGACTAATAACATCTTTTTAACTGTCTTGTCTTTAGAGGTAGCTATCAAATCTGCCACTAGTTATAACAAAAACCATATTCTTACACAAATGAAATTTTAAAAAAATCTATATGGCAATAAAATAACTCTACTGTTATTTACCATTGGTTCTTCATGAACAACATAGATATCATCATCCTCTTTTTCCACATCAGCATTATTTCCTTTATTTTGAAGCCATTTTTCTTGAGCTTCTTTCTCTAATTCTTCACTGCGAGCTTTTTCTAGAGGTATTAAAATCCCATCATCATCATCTCGATATCCATAATAATCAGCATCAATATTCTTCATCATTTCAGCTCTTGTACGCCTTTGTGGGGGTGGAGCTATTTAAATAAATAAATTTAAAAAAATGCAGAACATTAAATTCTCATTTAAAAGCAATAAGTATTACATTAGTTAGAATAATAAGCTTATAGTACTAATGCTACTGAAAAGCTGCTATACAAAGCCAAATATTTCATTACTAAACTGTCTCATTACTCTTTTGAAGAGTAATTATCATTAATTAACAAAATATCTAACATTGTCTGATCTTTTCAGTATCAAAATATTATGAGAAATATGAAATAGAATAATTTTATATAAAAATATAGTGTTAATAAATATTGCTCTATACATGAACCTTATATAAATTCTAATAAAAAAAGCATAAATATATATTACAGTTTCCTCTCATTTCATTTTAAAGTACACTGCATTTCATATCTTTTTTGCATTTTTAGTAAAGGTAGATGTACTTATCTTTCTAATGAATTTCAATACAAAAATTTTAATCCTGTCCCATTTTTAGTCTGGTAATTTAATACCAGAAAAAAATTAAATTTCATATCAAAATATCATATTTGTTTCTAGGACTAATGCCTACTCTGATGGAAAAAAGAAATAAGATACTTATCATCTCGAAGTTTTGATATTAGAAAATTTAATGCCACCATATTTTTAATTCGGGAGATTGAAATATAAAATCATGTTCAGTGTTCATTCGTTATTATTGTCCATGTATTTAATTTATGGTTATTATATTAAGTGGTTATTTTTAAGCAGCTAATGAGAAACAAATATACCAAATTCCAAAATTTACTCACTTACATCAACATTCATATTAAACAGCCAATTTGTGACATATATTTAAATAACTCTGCCATGCCTACCTTGTGAGACTGGGTTAAGTCCCTCAAGGAGAGTGTAGCTTTTATACTTTTTACTATTAATGAGCATGTTCAGCTCAGTTTTGAGCCACACTTTTAGCTATCAATGAAATTGTCCCATACCTTCAAAAACAATAGAGGAACAAATAATATACCAATATATATTCATTGACTTTTATATTAAAAATTATTATGTAAATTTTCATCATTACTTTCAGTTCAGTTTTGCAGTTACTAATGAGAGCTGAAATAAGCCATAAGCCAAAGAGCAAATTCTCTTCCAAAGTTTTTTTTTTTTTTAATTTCAGTTTCAAAGAGATTTTAATGAAATTTTAAATACAAAAATTTAAAGGTAATCTCTTTAACATTAAGAGAATAATTTGATTGGATAATCACATTCATACTAATGTTAGTCCTAAGAGGATAAAATAATCAAAAAGTGACGAACAACAAAACAAAATTTTAAAAAAAGACGAGAGAGAGAAGTATGATTATATATAACATGTCAAAAAAGGCATAATTTAAAAATAAACATGCTTCATCTTTGCAGTATATGAATTCTTTGTTACATTTTTTACTCAATCTCAAGAAACTTTTATCAAAACAAACAAGCACAATTTTCACTAGCATTTAATATTTGAACTATCATTATGATATGCATTAATACTAACAGTCATGTTAAAAAATGAAATGCTCTTGTTAGTATAATTTTATAATTTATTTTATCAGCTCAATTGTATACTAGTTAGTACAAATATTCAAAATTTTGAAAGCACAATATAAAGTAAGATATAAAATAACTTACGTTCTTGTTCAAACAGTTCTCTGACCCCAGGCAAATCTTTTGATGAACCGAAGTATCTAACAAAATATCATCGAGATTAAAATGAATGGTTGCAATAATATGGAAAAATTATTTCTTATTCTTTATATTAAAAGCTTTTTGGTAAATAAATACAAAAAAAATTACTTGTAGCCTTTGTTTCCTGGGACTTCTTTGCCTTCATGATCTAGCACTTTAGGTCCAAGTTTCTATTTAAAAGCAAAAATATGTTCATTCAATATTCATTTATAACTTCTAAACACTTCTTAGTAAATAATCTGGAGCATTACAACTTATTGAAATCTTGATATATTTAATATAGCTAAATAATGAAAAGAATTAACATATATCAGAACAAAAATATATTAGATAATCAAAATACTGAATTAAAAAACACAAAAATACCATTAAGTATAACTATAAATAAATTATGTATATCTTAATTAAAATAAAGTAAAGGAGTTATTTATTCATTTAGCCATTTATCTCCAAGTGATAATGCTAGCCTTAATGCTCACATTTATATTTTTGTCGTCCTCGTCATCTGACCGCGGTTCAAAATTACGAGGTCCGTCCCAAAATAGCCCTAGTGTTGCTTCAAACGGGACGTTAATATAACTAAACTAAACTACTAATTATATTACAGGATTTCCATCTAATATCAACAATTATCATATCTTTGCAATGTTCACAGAAAAATAAAATGGATTTGTACTGTTTATAAAAATAAAAAAAATCTCAATTAAAATTGTTAGTTTTCTTTTATCAAAAAAGTCTAAATCAATTCAGTCTAAAATCAATAATTACCATATTTTTGCAATATTCATGGAAAATAAAATGGATTTGTAAGAATAAAACATTTATCAAAAAATCTGAATTATGATTTTTGTAAAATTGTTACTTATCTTTTATCAAAAAACTAATACATATTTTTGTGCTTATAATATAGGGAATATAGTTGGGTTTTTGGGTTTTTTTTTAATTTGCAAAGATAACTAAAACTAAAAATGCAAAAAGGAATAGAAAACAGATTGGCATCTATAGAAAATTAACATACCTGAAAAAAAAGATAATAAAAGTAGTTGAAATTAAAACAATTACTTACTGAATAATCTGGTCCACCTAATTCTACTATTCTGGTTTCCCAGTGACCTTTCTCCCGCAACAGCTTGTTAATTTCATCATTAAGTTCTCTTATACGAAATTCTCCAAGTCCAGCTGAAAATGTATCAAAAAATTAAATCAAAATATGTTGATGCATAATTCAAAGATTTTATAATTACTCTACATTTAAATCTGATGCATAACATTTTCTAAAGTTGATTTGGTTTTCAAATGTGAAATAATGAATAATTTATATTTTATTTAAATTGATTAATTCAAGTTATATTTTATTTAAATTGATTAATTCTAGTTTTTATTCAAACTTCAATTCTGTCTTGAGATATGAAAATTTTTAATTTCCTCAAACAAACTGGAAATCATGAAATACCTTTGATCTACAATAGAATATATTAAGATTTTTTTCAATTATTTCATGAAGACTTGCAACATGATTTGAATATTTAATTTTAAAGGGAAGAATACAATTCTAGCAAAAATCTTTTTGGGATATCCAAAATCTTTTTCAGAAAATATTTGAATTATAATGCCCACAAATTTGATAAATATAGTCCATGCCATTTATTTTAATCATTGATTAAATGAAGCAGCTATTTATCTTGATCAAATCCAAAAGAACATAAATTAAACATAATCTGACTTCCTAATTGGGACAGTAGATCATTTTTTTATCGAATTGTAGATGCATTTATAAATCAGATCTGCCAGAATCTAAATTTGCACAATATTGTTGTCAGCCCCTTTTAACATCAGTCATTTTTTGGGGATTCATATTAAGTTAAGTTGCATCACTGCAAGTACATAACATGTGAATAAGGTTTTCATTAAATTTATACTTTTTGATAAAATGATAAAAAGAAATTTTATACTACCAAATAAAATTGCTTTACAGCATAAAATTAAAAATTAACTATTTAATACAAGCCATCATATATATGCTGATAATAAATCAAAGTGCCTAGAAATGTATCTCTTATAATCATATTAGCATTATAATATATAATTATAATATTAGCATTATTTTCCTGTAATTTAGTCTTTAATCATTAAAATACAAAAGAAATTTTATAAATTGTTTAATTTTTCATGAAATTTATTTAATGAAAAAATTGTAAATTATGACAAAATGTCCCAGCCCCAATGTGTTCCAATTAAGCAAAATTGAATATATGTATATGTCTTTAAATAGTAATAATAATCAATTTTATAATTGGTAATTTTACAAATTTTGGTGCCCAATTTAAAACTGTTTATTGAAAATTGTTATTTTACCCTATTTCTCCTAAATATTACAAATTAAAATCCTTCACACATAAACATGTTTCACTGAATATACCTAATACATTAAAAATACACTTTCTAGTAAATGCAAATTGTATTTGATATATTCATTCAAAAATAAAAATAATTACCATTCTGGATTTGTGCTACTTTTTTTGATATTTCTCCGATAATTTGTCTCCTCCATTTCTCAGCAGATTTTAGGTCATCACAATCACATGCTAAGAATGGTCTACGTTCTTGTTGTCCTTTTCCTTGTTCAGCTAACTGAGCAGCTCGAAAACGAGCCAGAGTTGTCCTACATTAAATAAACATGCATAAATATTGAATGAAAATAAATATAAACAGACAAAAAGTAAATTAATGCTTATGATTTTCATTTGCAACATAATTTTTTGAAATACATTTTTAATACATTCATAAATTTGTCATGCCATTTTAACAGATAACTCTTCTATAAGAGTCAATATATATTAACAAAATTTATTGGACAAATATTAAAGATACATTACTTTCTTTAATAAAATTACACTGAATCTCTACCAGGTGTAGCAGAAGTAAATTAAAAATTCGACAAAAAACATGCATAATAAGAATTTCAATCAATTGTAATGGCTTAGTAATCAGATGTTTACTTAGAGATCTCTCCATCAACATAAGTCTTTTTTTTAAACATAATTTACCATTAAAGGATCTTTATATTAACATCTAGGAACAATTCATTAGTAAGAATAAATATTCCTTTGTATCAAAATATATAAATCAAAAATTCAAAGTATCAAAATAATACACACATACATTTACACAAATATGCATATTTAAAAAAAATACTTACATCGCTTTCTCTGCATTTCGAGCCTAGAAAAATAAATGTAAAGAAAGAAAAGTTAGAAAATTCTTTGAAACATTCATTTACAACTTTAAAAATGATAATAAACATTAAAGGTAGTTTTATGAATAAGCAAATTATTTCAATAAAATAAACAAAAAGACATTCCATCAAGATTTGGATTGTCTCATCTAAATAAAAAGATAATGTTAAAATTATATTTTTATTTAAATAAAAGATTATTTATCTAAATATAAAGATAAATTGAAAATTATTATGTTACATTTCTATTTCCTAGAAAAAATCGACTAAATCTTAAATATGACTCTCATCTACATATATTTGAAATTAATGTTGATGTTAACTGATTGGGCCTCTGCTGATTGAAAAACCTTGATGTTTCAAATTCTATACATATATATTGGTGTCATTCTTTTCAGAATTTGCTTAGCTTTAATATAACATTCATAGAATTTAAAAATTTTATCATAATTTAAAATTATATGCTAAAAATCTCCAATTAATAATAAAATAACAATTTTCTATTCACAGTTAACCGCAAGATATATTTATGAATATTACTATAAATTTTTAATTATTAGTTTCATTTTTCCCCAACATTAAAAAAAAATCCCACTTTAGCGAGTCACTGATAAAGAGATAAAGCCTCCAACAATAATAAAAAGAAACAACTGCAGTATTTTTAAAGAAATATCAGCAAAAAAAAATCATTGTAGTATTTAAATGAATAAAATAGTGAATAGAATAAATCTGCAAATATACTGTAATATATTAATCAAACCTTATAAAATAAACTAACAGTAACATTAGTACATTTATAAATTTATGAAATTTTATGACATTACGTTATTACAAAAGAAAAAAAACTGCCATGAAAAGGTGAAATGCTACTTTTATCAATTAATTTATACTTAAGCAGCTTATTTCCGTCAATAGTATCTCTGGCAGAAAGAAACTAAACTAAACTAATCTTCAACAATTAGCTCATATAGCGTGATTTGAAATATATCATACATATTTCACAAAAAATTTAAATGCACAATGTTACCATATTGCTGGCTACATCTTAAGTTAAACACATTTTATTATTCAGCTACTTTACAAATTTGTGAATGATCTCGTGCATTCTGCTAAAATCATCTAATTTAATAAAGAAATAAATGACAAAAAAAAAGCCCTATAACGACAGTTAATTCTAACTGAATTGATCTGTGAGTTGCATCTAATAAATCCATTCAAAGTCAGTTATAAAACAATGTATTAGATAAAATGCAAACAGGTTAATTACTAAATTCAATCATAAGTTATTAGTACTTTATACAATATTACATATTTTCGTGTTTATAACGGAAACGTACTAAATTTCGAAAATGGAGGAGAAAAAATAAATTTCTATTCGTAAACTACTAAGTGCCACTTAATCAAACACACTCAATTGATAATGTTCAGAAAATAAATAGTTAACAAAAAATTATAAAAATATTTACCATGATAGTTTTGTTTGTGCGATTACTCTAAGGAAACGTCGGTCGAAGTCAATAAAAGTTAGATGGAAGCCTAAGCTAAAACTTTGTTTTGTAATTTGCACTACTTTTGTGTCATTTCACTTGGTTTCAAATAATTTATAGAATACTTGCTTTCACCTCATAAAAGGAAATTGCTAAACGTAAATCTTGCTCATCTTTGCTAACTAAAATTCATCAATTACTTTTGCACTTAAATTGCAATTAATTTCTACACATAATAAAGATAAGCGTGTGTCTGGGTATTTAACGCTCGTCAGGTCAGACCGTTTCACTTATAGCTCACAAACATGGCAAATTTATATTTCGGTGCGTGGAAATGTGGTCCTCAGAATTCTGTTGTTGAAAACTAAAGAAAAACTTTTGAATATCTACGTCGTTTACAGGACGAATAAAAAATTAAATTGTAATACCACTAAATTTAAATAATAGATTAATCAATAACTTTATGATGTTATTTGGAACAGGTTTCCGTTAGAAAAGTTCATACGCACAATGAATAGATGCAAGACCATTTCATTAACACGGTTTTAATTTCGGAAAATCGGGCGGAATAATGGGTATGAAGTTTTATCTAAACAATTTAAATGAAATTAAATATAACCAATATCTCTGGCGAACCAACTAGTCGCCAAAGGCGACTTCTAATTTAATAAACTTCTAAACTATTCTAAATGTCAGTGTCATAAAAAAAAAGTCTGAAAACATTATAGTTCAAAAGTGTTTTTGACTCCTCTCTCTCTCTCTCTCTCTCTCTTTTTTTTTTTTTTTTGCATAGAATTAAACACACTTTTAGCAATTCAGAGCCAGAGAGAATGAGGTTTGGGTGGGTAGAGGACAATAGTAATTGTTTTTGTTAGTCGTTGAAATGATTAAATCGTTAGGGGGGGAAAAAACCTTTTTTTTTAATTCCACATTTATTGAAGGGTGACAATGAATTCAAGAGATTGATTCAGAGATAAAGCATTTCCGGATTCGTAGAAATTTCTTCTACGATTTTTTTTAATTGATATTTATTTTGGATTCGGTCCTCCGTGTTCTTTTCAATCTGAATGACGACCTTCGCATGTTTTCTTTCCTTTCTCTTCCATGTATTGATTTATTTTGCAGACGTTTAACATGTAATTAGAATACTAATGGGAAAAAAAAGCAACTTCATATCTTCTCCTTTCCGTTATTATTAGAAAACAATTGCGAATTTGTGTAAATTGCCTGGTACTGGTTTAGTTGTTGCTAGACAATAAGATATTTTTTATGAACCTCGTAATTTGAAATCGAAGCCGATTACATAGGGCAAATTCTTTTCCACACTATACTTTGATTCTATCATCAATATACATATTAATTTTTTTTAAATGAATCGTCTTTAAGATAAAGAGGGTTTTTTTTAATTGGATAGACATTGGAATTTTAAAAACTGCTAGCATTGTAACAAGATAAGCAATGTCAATATGAGAGATACAACGTAAATTTCTCTTTTCTACAACTTTTATGAAAACCAGTTTTAAATTCGAATGCGTGCTAACTCAAGATATTGCTACAATATTACTATCGTTATGTTATTCCTATTCCGAGTGTTCCACTGTATAATAATAAGATATTGCAGATTAATGCAGAGTTACTTGTAATAATAGGGTTCGTTTCTGTATAATGCAGGAAAATAAGGAGGGGAAGCATTTTACTTCTCTCTCTCTCTCTCTCTCTTTTTCTTCTAAAAACCAAAACGCACATCGTCGGAGAGAGAAAGCATAGGATTATCAAACAGTACCAGGGTTTAAGCGGTTAAAAAAAGAATACAATTTTACGGATCTGAAAGCAATAAAATCTTATCCACTTTAATTATTTTTCTTTTTTGGAATTCAATATTCCGGTCACTGCTTGCGATGGTCAGATCCATGGTCAAATGGATCTTATTCATTATCAATGGATGGTCTTATTTTTTTTTTTTTTTTCTTTTTGGAATTCAATTTTCCTTTTACTGGTTCACTCAATTGCGAAAATGCAGGTTTTACAAATCCTTCAACACATGTGAAGAGGACAGTAAAGTTCCGGGACCTTTTGGATTCCATTTATGACATAAATAAGAATTACGAAGGCAAAACTTTGATTTAAAGATATTATTGAGTTATTATGTTTCCGATTCTGAAGCCAAGACTGTAGTATCGAGACATGGACTTTTTAAGTTATGATTGGTTGGAACAAATATTTAAAGCAACTTTTCATTTAATCTAATTTTTCATCATCAAATACTTCTTTTGAGCCAAATTGCTTTAAAATATGTCGTTTAGATCTATCAAACAAATGCATTTATTTATATTCTGTTCATGATTGTGTTTATCATTTCATCAATTCTTTAAAAAAATTTAACTAGACATCTTCGGCGATAATTTGGTTCACCAGGAATATTGATTAAATCTAAATTTAATTTCTTAAGACATAATATGATATTCAAGGTTACCTCAACAAAATATTTACAAAATAGCAAATGGTGAAAGATAAATAATTAATAATCGTATTAATGAAATGTTGTGTACATGAATCTCCCTATTGGAAACAGATCAAATGATATTGCATTTGCATGAAAATATACCTATCCATGTAAACATCTAATTAAAGTCATCAAAGGAGGAAATTCTATTGTTTTATTATGAAATACGCAATTGATATCAACATTAAACTGATACAGCGTATTTTGGTGTATGTAGTAGAGTGAAATATAAGAAAATTACAGAAAAGCTTTGTAAATAGATTTTGGGGTGGGGTGGAAACGAAAATTAAAGGGCTGCTATTCAATTTTCATGTGAGGAAATTACTTATTATTCTATAATTAAAGTATTCTTTATTTCTTTTAGTGTAAAAAATATAAATCACAGAAGAAATTACTCTTGGAATGCATTTTTTTTTTAGATTGATGCAACCAAATATGAAACAGAGATCAATATTTATACTCCTACCAGTAAAAATTCAACAATAAATAATGAAAATTTCATTAAATAAAAATTAAACTCTTTTCTGGAAGCGAGTTATATTTCAATTCCGAAGGAATCATACTTGTGTGCATTATTCCTTTCTGTGTTAAGGTATCATCCCTGTATCTAAAAATGACTAACATTTTCCTACTGATTAGACATAAAATTAAACTTCTATTATTTTCAAAGGGAAAAAAAAGAACTTGCATCTTCATAAATAAGTTCTTTTAAGATTTCATACTTTTGAATTTCTTATTATGATTAATAGAGCATTTTTAAATAATCTAAATAGTTGCACTATTTACTGAGAAATTTATCATGCTTTAAGTATACACAGGTTTAATTAGTTTTTTCTTCACAATTATCACCTTAGTTATGACAAAAGAATGTTAGATCTCACAATATTATAAAGAATAAGCATTTTATGTTATTTTTCCATTACTGTTAAACTATAAATATTAATGCATGTTTTTAAGCTCATATGTTGCCACTCTTTCTACAGTGATTTATAGCAATGATTTCAGATTTTCTCTAAGGTTCAATTAATGGAACACTACCAAACAAAGGAACCTTTGTACTAAGTTTAATAATTAAATCAGTTAAATAAAGAAACAAGAAATAGTTTTAAATTTTTCTCACCAGTAAAAAAAGTTTTCTTCAATAAATATAAAACCTTCAAAGTATGAAAAAGAGATAATATTTTCTGATTGTATATGATATGAATGTTCAATTAAATCCAACAGCCTGTATATAAAATTAAACATGGTTATAGCCAAATAAAAGCTCTACCCTACACTTTAATTCTGACTAGAATCGGGGGGGGGGAAGTGATCCTAGATTTTAGATATTTACATTCAAATTTACATAAAACGGTTATTTAAATGAGGGAAATTGGCAAGAATTATTAAAACAAAAGGTGGTTTTAAAATTAATTATTATAAAATAGAAATTGTCTATATTGTAAAATAAAACTATGGCTTTCATGTTGTGGTTAAGGAATTAGTTGGAAATGCCCAACCAAGTCTTCAAGATAAAACAAAATTTTATTTTGAGAAAATCCAATTAAGGATTCATAAAAATCATTTATTTAATATGTTAAAGTACCAAATCAAATTAGAACTTTTAACACCACTATTTAATAATTCTTTGCACTGAATTATTTTTTCTGAATTAGAAAGGTTTGTTATAGAATCAAGATAATAAAATGCAGCCAATAAAAACCAATGATACTTTCAAGTAAAATCAGTTTAATAATCAAAAACATTGTTTCAGGAATACAAGAGTGACAATGATTTTGAAAATGTAGTATACACAATTGTAATTTTTCTCTGAAATACCAAAATATATATTGTGAAAATATTTTATATATTGAGAACAATATACATTGAGTGATAGTTATGACATAAAAAATGAAATTCAAAAAGCACTATTTACAGAATTACCTTGGTAGAAATAAATAGTGATAAAACTTGTCACTCCAAATATTTTCAAACATTCAGAAAATGAAACAGTGGAGAAATAATGAAATAAACCAACCTATTGGTTTTTAGAAATTTCTACTTTCATCATATGGCATGTACAATGAAAATTATGTACACTACTGAAAATAATCTACTTACAAATTCACTGAAGCATTTATGTTTTTTTAAAAAAATTAACTATATAAGAGTTCATATCACAGCTTACTTGAAATACTGAAATGAAAAAAAAAAAAAAAAAAAAAGAACAAAACAAATGCAAAATTATCGAAATTACAAAGTACAAACTTTTTTCTATGAAATCTCCAAGGAAATTTAAATTAGACCAACACAAATTAAAAAAATTTTGAGCAATAAGAAAAAAATACAAAACATTAAAAAAAATGACTATCACTGCTTTTGAAATTCCAAGAGTAAAAAGAGTGTAATTCACAAAATATAATTCACAGTATTTTATTTTTGCAGAAAACGAAACTTGCTATTGTAAATCTTAGAAATAATATTAAAACTAGTTCTTCTGTTAAGAAATCAAAAGTAAAAAAAAAAAAAAAAGAACCAAAACAAATTTCATCTTTTATTATTATATAAAAATGTTAAAACAATAATGTTAAATTCAAATTTATTTATTTGAAATCACTATTAATGGATCATTAAGAATACATACTGAAACTATTTTACATATTACAATTAACATATTTTTTAAAAAAAATATTAATGGGAAAAACCAATTTACTTAGAATAAAGATAATTCCATATTTATTCAGATTTTTTCACCTTATTATATGAAAAAGATTAAATGATAGAAAGATACTATGAGGAAAATTTGAAAGAGAATATTCTATTGCAAAATTTACAAAAAATAACTAAAGTAATCAATTAAAGCAAGAAATAAAATCAGTGAATAACTTTTATAAAAGAAAAAAATATACATTAATTCACAATGTAAAAGTGGTAAAAATGAAAGCCAATTTATTACAATAAATTAGCAAAAAAAAAAAGTTTTCAATTATTTTTGATAGAGTAACAATTTATGGCATGCTAAAAAAAGGAAATAAACATTCACAAATTCATAGAATTATTTAAAAATATTATTTATTATAAAACTGACATTAATTTTATTGAATGAATTCATGTACGATTTAGAATGTTCACCATAAAAAAAAAGCGCAAGACCTTATCTTTAAGACTAATTATGTGCATTTATATCTAAGAAAGTCACAACACCATTTCTCTGGGAAAATAAAATATAATTAAAAACTTAGTTCATTTTTATTAAATGGGAAAAGGAGGCCAAATTAAAATGAACATTTTACAAGATTTCAAAAACAAAATAAACAAGAATAACAATAACAACATGCTCGTAAAGATTTCATATCTTATTTTCAATTTAAAGAGCATTATACACAACAGATATTTTTTAGTAGATACCATTGAATGTAATCACAATTATGGTAACAAATTATTTATTTTGATTTATTAATATTATAAGATTTCCTTAAATCAAGTAAAGAGTAGCTCTAATATTATATATATAAACAGAATTTCAACCAAATAGTTTAAATACAAAAAAAAATTTCCAAATTTATTAGCTTTGAGATATAATAACAATTTTAAAAATACAATTAGTTTAATAAATACAAAATAAACCATTTGATAAATTTGGAAATGATTTTTTAAACCCTCATTCTTAGAATTAATCTTTTAAATCCATGAAAACTTCATAAAAACATTAAAAACAATTTCTAGTATAATAAAAATATTGCTAGTATGAATTGTTTGTTTCATATGAATGAACATTCTTTAAATTAGATAAAAGTTCCCATCATTTATTATTTAAAAAATGTGGAAAGGACTAGAAATAACTACAGGAAAGGATAATCAATGCTCAAATAAAATATTTAAGACGACAAAATCTACAATATCAGTTCTAGAAACTATATCCTATCAGCAAATAATTTTTATTATTGAAAATAGATTTGAAAATTCTAACAAGAATGATTATGCAAAATGAATGACAACTGAAGAATATTTCTATAATACGATACTCATAGATCTATTACTTTTGTAAATTGCTGCAGGGAAAAAATTAAGTATATATTAAATTACTTATTAAGTGTATATCATAATTACTTCTCACCCAGCCAAAAATTCTTCATAACATTCAATATGAGATGAATCTTGTTTTAAAATGTTATGCATAATGTTCATTTCTTCAAAATGACATAAATATGAATAATTTAACAATGATGGTAATAATGCATTTTTCTCAAAAGAGTTTAACAATGCAGATCTTGAATTAAATGGTCTCAGTTATGCATTTTCATGAGTTGCTAACAGTTATCAAATAATCACATTCAATGGTATATACTACTGCTAATACTGTTTTGGCTCATTATTTAAAACTTTGTAGCTTAAAACATTTAAACTAACAATTCTAAAAAAAGACTCAAGATTATAAAATGTCAATGGTATTAGTAGTAGGAAAAGTTGAGCATAAAATGAGACATTAAATCAGTATGGATACATGTCAAAAAGTATGTACACACTTAAGCAGGTTTCAATGGTAGGTCCAAAGGCAGTTACAAATTTTAACATCAAACAATGAATCAAACAAAGCATTTAAATGAAAATTTAATAAATGTGTTTGTAATATTGAAACATAAAAATTAATCATTTTTCAATATGCATTAATAATAACCTGATGTCAAAATCCACATATCTCATAGTTTTTGATGAATTACCAAATATTGAATTACTACAATACAAGTAATTTGGTAAACTAATTATATAAAATTCAAAATTTCAATTTAAAAATTTTGTAAGATATTCAATTTTGCTTCTTGGAATAAAAGAGTTAGATTTTTTTTTTTTTGTAAATATTTACAAAAAGTTGAAAAATGTTTCTGAAATTTTCAAACTTAATATGTACAATGGTCATTCCTTTTTAAAAAATAAATAGTCACCACATGCCTTCTTTTTCAATTTTTTAATAGTCAGAAAAAAGGTTGTTCTGTATATCACAATAAAACAAAAAGGGGATGGTAGAAAATATACACAATGGGTTGATGCATTTGATTTTCAAAATGAATACAAACACAGGGCATTGAATTTACATACAGAAATTTAATATATCATTTTATGTATCTTCAATATTTTTCCCAGTCTTTGTTTAGCTGTAGCAAATCCTTTCTTTGGCCTTTTATTCACTACTGCAAAAGAATTAAAAAATAATCTATATTCATTTAATACAATTTATATATTTTGCTAATTATATATGAAATACAAAAAAAAAGACAATAAAACTAAAGTATAGATAAAAAAAAGTTAAATATGCAAATTGATCAAACCATTTAGAGCACAGACAATCACTTCTGACAATATATATCACAATTAAAAATATCCCCTATTTAAATAATTTAAGATATTTTTAGAGATAGATAATTCCTTTAAATGGCATTTTTTTAATAATCTCATTTTAAATTTTATAGTTTTATTTACAAAATATATCCAAATTTATCCATCTATAACCAAGTATTGATGGAATAAAAGGAAATGTTCTCAGTATCCAGAAACATAAGCATTTTGTTTGGATGTTAATTATATTTTTAATGAATTTATATTAACCCTCCAAGTGGCAAACTCGGAAAAAGACAGAATATTTTCTCCCCTCAAAATGGCGGGCCCGTCTATAGGCGGAAACAAAAACTCCCTTAAAACTGTCACTGCCCGTATTTTTACGGGTTCCTGTTTTTCTCTTCCCCCAATCTCAAGCTGTGAGATAATGAGATGGGAATATGAGAAAGGAAAAGCGAATTGTTATCAGTGGAAGATATAATTGACGTCTTCCTGCTCGCGTCCTTTTATGCATTTTAAAAACTCGCTTACGTTCTGAGCCGTTACTTTTGAGATTTTGATAATAAATACATATCCAAAATGAGTTTTAAATAAAGGGATTAAAATTGAACGTATGAAAATATATACCTGGAATGAATAAATATACATATTATTAATAATAATTTGATCAATAAGATCTTAAAGCTTTCTAACATAAAAAAATAGTTTATCTAAAAAATAAATAAAAAATATAAAATTAAAATTTACGAGTTTCTCTTTTATAGCGTGCTTTCATTTAAGGATTGCTTAAGCAATTTATTTTTGAAAATAAGACACTAAACCTATGTACAGAATGTACTTAATGAACAAAACTTTTTAATTTTTAATGAAATAATATTTTTTATTTTTCATTAATAAGTGTAAAAACGGAGAGATATATAGAACCAATATATTACAGTGGGATTTTGGGGAAAGATTAGCATTCATTATATTAAATCCTTATTTTTATAACGAAATAATCTATATATGAAAATAGAATATTTGTTTAATTCTTTAAACCTTATGGAATTTCACACTTCTTGACGAATTCGAACAAAAATGTAAGCACTGCAGAGACATAAGTTTCATTATTTATATATAAATATATAATATATATATATATATATATATATATATATATATATATATGGTTTTTAATAATATTTTCAAAGTTAATATAAGAGCAGTTTTTATAGGTTCCATTTTTTTTATCGAAATATTTATCTTATTTCACTGCTCAATCTCATATATATCGAGCGGTTTTGTTAATGTTAAACTGGTTTCTACTGACATTTTCACTTATACGTTTAATGTTCAGTAATTTAATCCGCGTGAAAATAAATGAATGAGTGAGTTAAAAGTGAGAACTTTTTGTTAATTTAATTAAAATGAAATAATTATACTATGTTTTTTTTAAATTGTTGCCATTTTTTTAACTCCTTAATCTAATTTTATCTGTTATCTTAGCATTTTAAAAATTTTTAATGCATACAGCTGACATTTACTTTGTGACAAAATGTTTTTAGAATTGAGATTGACCTAGGAAAAGAGATTCACTTATTAAATAACTATAATCTGATTTATTAATTAATTTTGTCAATTAATAATTAAGAAACAATTCTTTGCCTTACTGAAAAGCCTCTTTGTTCTACTGAAAAATTCGTAAGAATTTATGCCACCTTACATAACTTTATTCAAAGATTAATGAATTTGGTGATGAGCGTAATTCCCACGCCCTTAGAAAGGGTAAATTAAAATTTTAAAGAAATGAGTTCCACTGTCCAAAGTATGTAGTTGCTGATTTTGGTAATTCTATTTCAAACTGTGAGGTCTGAAGATCAGCAAAACAAACAGACAAATAATGATGCACACACTCATCCATCTTTATTATTAACGGAGACGAATGTTTGTGCGTTTTGGTACTCTAATAGAGCTTACATATTTATCTCAGTGGAATATACATCTTAGAAAATGAAACTGTGCATTGTAGATATCATTTTTTTTTTTTACTTCTGAAAATCTTAAAGAATTATTAATTAAAAATTAAATGAGATTTTAACTAGTTTTTTATTACAACTTTCACAATTATTACAGTATAAAAGGATTTTTTTGTATCATCTTAAAATTCAAAAGATTACTTTTTCAATGATTCATTTGTTTTGTACTTCATTTTTTTTATTTATTTGTAATAAATACAAGAGCATATATTAAGCCGTTTTAACAGCAGCATATTTCACTGTTATAAAATAATTCAAGCTGTTTACATTATTGCTACACATATTTGATCATGGACTTTTTTTTCTATTATTCAAAATGAAGTTACGAAGACATGGCTTATATTTCAATAATTAATAAATTTCTGTTAAAGCTTGCTTTTAATATACAGGGTGTTTATTTAGTCCCGGACCCATTTTGATGTTTAATGACTCATAAAATAATGAAGATATAAACAAACTTATGGCATTTATTGATGGAATAACTCATATATTTTCCTTTTCAGGTTTGAATATTTTTACTTTTGTAAATATCGTCTGCGTGTGTGGTTAATTTCAAATAATTTCATTTTCCAGTCTAAATATCTGTACTTTTCTAAATATCGTCTGCTTATTAATTGCATTTTTTTCTTTTATTTTTGGCAACTATTGCAATGTTATGTTTACTTTTGATGTGTTTGTTCTAAGTAGTACTTTTGTATGTGATGTTTTATTCGAGTGGATATTAAGGAGAATGCATACACCACAAGAGAAAGCACAGATTTTACGGTGGTTCATAGAAACAAAATCGATAGTGCAAGCACAGAGAAATTTCAGAAGAATTTACCAAAAAGATCCTCCATCCAAAAACAGCATCTTGCGGTGTAAAAAGAATTTTCTAGAAATTGGAAGTATCGCAGATAAGAAACGTTCCGGACGTCCTTGCACAAGTGATTTTGATGTTGAGCGTGTCGGAGAGACATTTTTACACAATCCTAGAATATCTGCGAGATCAGCGGCAACAGAATTAGATATGCCAATTTCGATGGTGTACAAGGTTATTAAGAAAAAATTAAGACTGCATGCATACAAAGTTTAAATTGTTCAAGTTTTGGAACCGAACGATAGGCCTAGGAGGTTGGCCTTTGCAACAGATATGCTAAGGAGGATAGAAGATGATGCTAATTTTCTGAAGCGCATATTCTTCTCCGATGAAGAATCCTTTCATGTTTCTGGCATTGTTAATCGCCTTAATGTGCGCATATGGGGATCTGAAAATCCCCATGAATACCGTGAGGCACAACGGGATTCCCCAAAGGTTAATGTGTGGTGCGGACTAATGCACGACCGAGTCATTGGTCTGTTTTACAGAAAAGACGGTCTCATCAGTCATATACTTAGACATGTTGGAAAACTTCGTATTTCCACAACTAGAAGAGTTTCAGCCACATGTCTTTCTGCAACAAGATGGTGCGCCACCTCATTGGGGTACCATTGTTCGTACTTCTTTGAATTACCATTTTCCAGGAAAATGGATTGAGCGAGGAGGTCCAATTCCTTGGCCACCCAGATCACCTGACATAACGCCGCTGGACTTTTTCCTTTGGGGGTTTGTAAAAGACAACGTTTTCAGGAGGAGAGTGCGAACATTGATGACCTAAAAGCCAGAATTACAACCGCAATAGGCTCTGTGGATGCCAACATGCTTGCCGCTACCTGGCGTGAAATTAACTATCGACATGATATTCTCCGTGCGACGAAGGAGGCACACGTGGAAGTTCATTGACAAGGGTCATGAAACTTTTTGAGTCTATTTAACCATTTATGTTATTAACTTTAATCTATCTTTATTATTTAATGAGTTATTAAACATCAAAATGGGTCCGGGGCTAAATAAACAACCTGTACTTTTAGTAATTTTTTTGTAACTGAACTAAAGTTTAATTCTACAACTAAGCAGTGAAGAAAAATTTTCAACTTTGCATTCATTTTTAAAATATCTACTCTATCCTGTAATATAATAAAAAATATAATAATATATGATGGTTTTTATCACTTGAAAAATTACAATATTATTATAATAAGCTGAATTGTAGTTGAATCAGAAAATTTTTCACTGGATAAGATATATGATAGATCATCTGAAACATTTCAAAAATTGAAATGAAATATTCAGTAGTATACATAAAAATTTATTGCTGAATGATTCTATTCTCCGAATTTAGTAATTTAATAAGCCTAATTGGTTTCAACAAAAAAGGTTTTGCATTAATTGAAGTTGATTAACTCCTGTTTTAAATTAAGGATTTACGGTAGTGCAGCTGACAGAAAATTCAAAAATTATGTAGTATAGAATGGTGCATGGTGTCTGAAACAATAGGAGTTATCTGACTATCAAAACTGAAAATTCCAAGATGTTTTGCTGAAGAAACCATTTAATTAAAAATTTATATATTGACCAGCAAGCCCGGCACATGTGTTAGTCGCCAAAAGCAGCTAGGAAGAAATAAGCAAAAAAAGATCAATGCAACTGCATTTGCAAAGATTTTAAATTCAGAAATTTTTTAATGATTCGTTTACTCCACGATATGTCGTTATCCGATTGCAAAATAGCGAGAGCTTTGATTCTAACCCGAATAACTTAAAGTTGAATTTTTTTTAAAATTGTAATTTATTTTAAAATGGTTCTTAATATTCTGTGGGAGCTTTCTTTAGAAGCATTCAAAAAATTTCAGTTGCAAATGGTTAATTATAAGTCTAAATAACCTGTATTATCTAAGTCATTTTTCCAAACCAAATTTGTATCATGGATATTAAAAAGAAATATTTTGACAATTGCTTTTATTTGTTGCAGTCATAGGGCGCATCAGCTGCATAATCCAGTTATTTCAGCATTCCTGAATTCTTGTAAAATATTTTTAATTACAAAATTTTAATCATGCAGATAAACACTAAAAATCGATATATCGGAAATTGAAATATCGTATGAAATTCCATAATTATATAATTATTTTCTAAATACAGAAGAAGCAAAATTATAATTTGATGGTATTTATCGCAAATAATATTTTAAATGTGCATTTTAAAATATTAAAATACATTGGCAATGCGCTGAAACGAAATTTTTTTCAGGAGTTAAATCGCTTGTACGTAATTTCGAGAAATAATTTCACAGTAAGAGGGGAATAAAAATTTTGAGAAACATATTACAATGAAAAAAAAAATATTAGACGAACACTTTCAATTTATAAAAATTAGATATTTATCAAGTTAAACATAACAGTAATTTATTCCTAACGCATATTTTATGCGGTGTTTAATGAAATAATCGAAAATCCTCTAAAAAACAATCATACTTTCTACATTTTCAATCTATGTTAATGTCACTCTCGTCCTAACCACTAAAAGAGAAAGGCTCTTAAAAATCGAAAGACAGCGATAAGAAACACCTGCCACTCACACCATGTGGTCGGCTAATGACTCGGACCCAGCAGCGCTGAACTGACCGCAAAAAGGGAAAGAAATCCCTTTGTCGAAATCCTGACACTTTTAAGAATAAACCTGTTATTCAGACGTGCTACTTTCGGTAAGTATAGCAATCTGAACGCCGCCGACAGGAGGATTAACAATGATGAATACGAGAGCATTTTTCTTTTATCTGTCCATGTGTTCTAATTGCCTCAGAAATGGAAATTTTCTTTAAAACTAATCATTCCAGAATTACTATTTTTAATTTCTGGAATTATATTCTGGTATTTATATGCAAGCATCTTTAATTGTAATCATTTTATCTAAAAATTCAGTTGAAATTCTAGCAGCATATTTAACTAAATCTGCCACTGATTGCTTTAAAACCAAAATTTATATCATCCATATATCAAATTAATTTTCATGATATTATATTTTCGCTTTTGAAATTGAGGTTTATTAAAACTACTTAGTTTAGTGTGAGAAGTATGAAAAAGACAAATTCCTAAATTATTCTAGCCTTTGACGACCAGCTGGTTCACCAATCTTAATGCTCATTAAAATTTTAATAATTAAATATTTTATGTATTTCTTACTTTAATAGCTTCTTCATCAAAATATTATAAAACTTCAAATTTTGATAGTCATATAATTCACTCATAATATTATAAAGGCCTTCAGTCCTAATATAATATGTATCTCTCTTATTTTCTGTTAGCTTCTGTAGAATGTATGCTTTAAACTAAAGTGGAAATGATTAATCTACAATTAATATATTATTTTTTACTGAAACAAAGATTTTTTTTATAATATGATTACTGAAAACAGAGTCACTGAGCATTTAAACCTTATGGGCACTAAAGAATATCTTAAGAATATGTCATCAAAATTTTCTCAGATTCACCATGAGCAGATCGATTAATTAAAAATGTTTAATTTTAAATCAACAAACACTAAGAAAATAAACAGAATCGTTTAAAATAATCGGACAAAAACAGGTTTAAAAAAAACTACTTAAAAAAACGATGTACTTAAAACTATACGCATATACAAAAAATATATAACTAATATAAATACAATTTAATTGCAAAAGCATACAACTAACCTAAAAATAATTTAAATCAAGTCTGCATCCGTTGAAAATAGTTGTCAAAAATGAGAACGGAATATGCATGCATAAATTTTCAATGCCAGTTATGGCAATGCAAATGTGTGAATTTTTCTACACTAGTTGGGGTAATGCTAAGTAGATTAGAAATTTTTAATTTCCTTTATTCTGTTTTATTTTAATTCAAAAGTACTTCAGAATAAATCTGAAAGATCGATTAATTAACAATGTTAAATTTTAAATGCATCAAACATTAAGAAAATAAACAGAATCATTTGAATTAATCGGTCGAAAAATGTTAAGCCTAGCCTCTTTAGCATGGGAAAAAAACTGAAGCCTTACTCATTTGGTGGTGGAAAAAATGAAAAAAATTTTTTGGTGGGAAAGTTAGTTTTGAATTAATAATTAAAATTCAAAAGAGGGACCCCAGGTGCACATTCCCGACCACCAAGGTATACATGTACCAAATTTGGTAGCTGTAGTACAAACGGTCTGGCCTGTAGAGCACCAACACACACACATAAACATTGAGCTTTATATAAGAATAGACTGAAGAAATAAAATATTATGATACACTGAGAAAAAAAACTAGCTAAAATGGAAAATGCCAATGCAATACTCTATTAAAATGATTTTAATATCATATTTTAATTATTTTATTGGAAGGAAAAATGAATATTTTATCATATAAATGAAAATTACCTGGCTACCTGAAAATTCCTTCTATTTTAAGAAGTTCTGATAAGTCAGTATGTCAAAAACATTATTTAGCTTTTTTCTTTAAAACTTTTAATCATTTCTATTTCCAAAATAATATAAATTTTCCCATACAAGAAAATTTTAATTACCCACATATCTAAAACTATTTACTATGTAATAAAGTTTTAAAGCAGAAACAAAAAGACATTAATTAAAATGAGAATTTAACTATTAAGAATACAATCATAATTAGTGACAATTAAGTTGGGACCAATTAAAAAAAACTTCGATTGCATTGTCAAAAGGTTTTGTTCAACTCAACTCAAAGTAGTTTTCCACTAAATTTCAAAATTAATTAACAACATATTTTTGATTTTTGTAAGTGCATTAGAGGTATAGAACTCACAAACTGCAAGCAAATCAAATAATGAACACTAATGCAAAATATTTTCAGGTTTAAACAAATATGTTAAGTAAATAGATATATCACGGAATAAATTCAAGAAGTGACATAATTTCTCAAAAAATTATCTTGCTACTATTTTATGGCATCACAATAGTAGAGGTGAAAGGCATACTATGAAACATTAGCAAACTTACCAAGTAATCAGATGAAAAAAAATCAATATGAAATCAGAAAAGTAAAATTTCATATAACTATAAATAGTTCTAAAAATGAGGCTTTGATAATTTTCTTATATAACACTTTGCATGGTCATAGTTAGTTCCTGTTTATTGAATTTTTTTAGATCATTTTTAAACTAAACTACTTTTTTAGTGAGCATTTTTAAACTAAAAGTGCACAATGATGAAACAAAAAAAAAAAAAAAAAAAAAAGTAACATCAAGAGCTATACTTGCTATTGAAATAAAGCAAAATACATGTACTTGTTTAAATATAAATAAATGCATTAAGAAATTATACACTTTTCCAGTTCTACAAATGGAAGGATAAAATTTTTCTTAAAAAGAATATGATAAACTGATGATTGACTAATAAATATTTCAGATAAGGACCATCACCTTTTATTGGACTACATTCAATAACTATTTTCATGTTGCATTGTGCCATAATTCTTTCCAAATAATTTCAATAACTGGTTAATAATTGATTTACCAGCTGGCCTTCATATAAAACTTTTATCACCTTATTGTCTATTTAAGCAATAAGATCATTCATAAAATTAAAGCCTGCTTCTTCTAAAAGTTTTTGGAAGAAAAGAAATTGAAACAGACAGACTACATCTGAAAAAAAATAAAAAAAATAACAGTAATGATTTTTTTTTGCTTTGGTTAAATGTATATCCAAGCATAATTTTAAAATATTTTTTAAGTGAAACTTTTTTTCCATGGTAAAAATCTTAATTGAGTTCGACGTCAAAACAAATCCTTCCATCACAAAGTAAGCAATTTTACAATTATTCAGAATGAATGGTTAGTTTAATAAAACGAAAATATTAAGCATTTAAAAATCATACCCTTGGGTGGTTCGGATGGAAGAGGTCGTTTATTACTAAAAGCAGGATTTGAAGGTCCAGGTTGATGGTCAGGAGTAATTTTACTGCGGTTCGGTGGAGATTTCTTCTTTAAATATTGTCTTTTCTGAGGCTTCGGTAAGAAAGGAACAAATTAGAATTATAGGATTAAAAGAAAAATAAATTATATACCCAGATTAATTTCTACAAATTTCAACTTTGTGCAATAAGTAAAGAGAATATATTAAACAAAATAAAGAATATAAATAAATCCTTCACAAAAAACAAACAAAAACCTAATAAAAATTTTATTATTTAGGGATCAATTATATTTCTAAATATTTTAAAGTGTTTTTTTAAATATATATTTGTACATGAAAGAGAAAATACTAATAATAAACTAGATTTTATACAACAAGAATACGAAATTTTATTAATACAATCACATAACTATAAACATATATTTTAAAAATGTTTTTTAATTTATGCAGAAAAACTATAAGTCAGTTGATTTTATTAAACACATTTTATTCTTTTAGTCACTTTTTACTTTTTTGTTTATGTTGTAATTAGTTTCTTCTTGACTAAAAGATACTAATGAAATTGATTTAACTTATATGAACTCAACTTCAGAGCAAATAATAATAATATGGAGCATTTTAAGTCTATAAAAAAGTATACAAGTTTCTCTAGCGTTTCTTTTACCCTTTGCTAAGAAAGATGGATAATTATAAACATGAAAATGTAAACATTTATCGTAGTTCTTATGAAGCTGAAAAATGCAGTTACTAATTTGCTTTAAATTGCAACATTATACAGCTTATAAAATAATAGTTATCTGATAAGAATGTGAAAATGAAACAAATGTTCAGAATGCTAAGTTTAATTCAACATGCAAGAGCAAAAAGTTTTAAAAAATTAATCTAAATTATATATATATCTAAAGAGATTTAATAAATTTAATACTTACAGAGGATGCAGGAATCTTAGCTGCAGCAGCCGCTAAGCCGCATTCAATAGCTTCTTTTCTTGTGCCCTCGCGGACTGGACGTTCAGGTTTTGGACAATTGGGAACTAATTTTGCTAAAAAACACAAGAACATTTTAATACAAAAGTACTGAGTAAAAATAAATATTTTAGATCCAATTTAGTTAAAGTTCACAAACCTTTAGGGTTCCAAGGTTCATCTCGCCTGCTTCTTCCACGAGGTTTAAAAACATGACACTCATCATCAGATGCCTCTAATCCCAAATAAACTATGGAATAAAAAGCATAACAGAATCAATAAAAAAATCAACTGAGAAATTATGAAATTCAACCTTATGGACAGATAATTTTAAATTGATATAAATGCATATTTAGGCTTAAAAGAATGGATAATAACAGATAAAAAAGGCAAGTACTTAAAATGGGCAAATTATTCAAATACAATTTCTCAATGGACATTTTGAGCTATTTATGCAGATAAAATGAAACATTTGAGACAAATATCTAGAAAAAATTTAAAAAAATGATGAAACAAGTAACATTTTTTTTTTCTTCTTCTTTTTTAAAGAAAAACCATACGCTGAAAAATGAATACTGAAATTAAAACTATTATTACTTTTCCTTTAAATGTATTTTATGCTTAAATTTAATCCTTATTTAAAACTTCAATTACAAAAATTAATTTTATAAAATGTAAATCAGTGAATAAAAAAATTACCATTTGTTAATATTAATTAAAAAAGGGGGAGAGAATCAACAATTCTAAAAGAAATAAAATTGATTTACATATCAGTTCAGCTTACATATCAGTCCATGACAGCTAAATATTTTGATTGTATAAAGAACATTTTCATTAAATTAAAATTTACATAAAAATATTTAAAAAACTTAACCATATATTGTACTTAGAATACATGTATTATATTTATATAAATTTGCATTGCCATATGTGCAACTGACTTGCAAAAACAATTAACTCCAAATAGGGAACAAAAAATGGGGGATAATGGTAAGACAATATACCTTGCATATTAAAATATCATTTCAAATATAAATTCAAATAAGCATTGTAGAATGTACTATTGCAAATATATCTTTTATTTAATGGATTATTAAGTATATAAAATCACATCTCTTTGGAATTATCGTTATCATTAAAATTTTGGTATGACTGTGGAAGTGAATCTATCTGGTAAGTGAAAAAAGAAAAATAACATCAAATGCAATCTTCAAATAATTCTTTTATTGATGAGAAATTTTATAAATATAATTTTTTTTACAAAAGATTTTATGTTTATTTTTTATTAGCTCATTTAAATTGATTACTTAACAATTATTTCTTCATCAACTGTATATGAAATGGATTGACTTTAAATTTTTTTTTCTTTTTTTTGTTACTGAAATTTTTTTATTATCTTGATCCTAACTGCTAGGGAAACATACTACAAATATAAAAAAATTAGGAACATATCAAGTGCTTTGAAATTTAAATCTATACTTATAATAAAGCTCAATGTGTGTGTGTGTGTGTTGGCACTTTACAGGCCAGACCATTCAACCTACAGCTACCAAATTTGGCACATGTATACCTTGGAGGTTGGGAATGTGCACCTGGGGGTTATTTTTTCGAATTTTTCACTAGAATTTTATTTATTTAAAAATTAAGCGAAATTTTGACGTGTTTCTGCTATAACTTCCGAAAATATTACCACACAAAAAAGATTTTTACATGATCAAAAATTTATCTTTTAAATTATACTAATGTTTTAATCTTAAAATTAAATTTCTATTTATAATGAATTTTTAAATAAATATTTTAACTATGTTTTTCAATAATTTTTTTCGAGAAAAATAAAAATTTAAATTAAGCACGTTTTGCATTCATGCGAAAAAATTAGCTTTTTTCAAAGTGTTGCCATCACATTGATTAAAGCTCCAATTAAAAATAAATTAAATCTTTTTGGTAATGAAATCTGCAAAAATATAATTTTCGGCACGTGTCTGTAGGAAATGAAATAAATATGAAATATTATTTTTTCTAAAAAATAAATTCAAGAAAAATTATTTTATGATCTTTTACACTCTCTATACAGGGTGTTTATTTAGTCCCGGACCCATTTTGATGTTTAATGACTCATAAAATAATGAAGATATAAACAAACTTATGGCATTTATTGATGGAATAACTCATATATTTTCCTTTTCAGGTTTGAATATTTTTACTTTTGTAAATATTGTCTGCGCGTGTGGTTAATTTCAGATAATTTCATTTTCCAGTCAAAATATCTGTACTTTTCTAAATATCGTCTGCTTATTAATTGCATTTTTCTTTCTTTTGTTTTTGGCAACTATTGAAATGTTATGTTTACTTTTGATGTGTTTGTTCTATGTAGTACTTATAATAAAGCTCAATGTGTGTGTGTGTGTAAGTTGGCGCTTTACAGGCCAGACCATTCAACCTACAGCTACCAAATTTGGCACGTGTATACCTTGGAGGCAGGAAATGTGCACCTGGGGTTATTTTTTCGAATTTTTAATTAGAATTTTATTTATTTAAAAATTAAGGGAAATTTTGGCGTGTTTCTGCTATAACTTCCGAAAATATTACCGCACAAAAAAGAATTTTACATGAAGTTAAAGATCAAAAATTTATCTTTTAAATTATACCAATGTTTTAACCTTAAAATTAAATTTCTATTTTTAATGAATTTTTAAATAAATAATTTTAAATATATTTTTCAACAATTTTTTTTCGTACAAAATAAAAATAAAATTTAAGCTGCTTGAGCACGTTTCGTATTTATGGGAAAAAATTAGCCTTTTTCAAAGTGTTGCTATCACATTGATTAAAGCTCCAACTAAAAATAAATGAAATCTTTTTGGAAATGAAATCTGCAAAAATATAATTTTCGGCACGTGTCTGTAGGAAATGAAACAAATATGAAATATTATTTTTTCGAAAAAATAAATTCAAGAAAAAAATATTTTATGATCTTTTACACTCTCTATATTATTAATCCAATAAATCAGTTATATTTTAAGGCAAGTTTTGTTTAATATGAACAGGATATCCATTCAAATCACACAGCTGATCTGCTGAAATGGTCTAAATGGAAAATGATTATATTTTATGTAACTTGATTTAATAAATGCTCTAATAAATAACAAATTTTTGATTTTACATTAAGCTTCTGCTGTGGAAATTACGAATAACAAAATGTTCTTGAAACACTAATATTTTAAATAAAAAGAGTTAATTTCCAATCAACTAAATCAATCACTTATACTGACTGATTTATGAAAATTTGAATATCACTATTCAATAAAAAAAGGATAATTTTAGATTTTCCATCGATCGTTTCAAAGAAAATACGCCAATCATCGCGCAGGTTTCTCAAGATTAATTGTACTAAGATTATGAAAATGTTTATTTTTTCTAAATTTTTAATATTCAAAACTTCATAAATAAGTCTTAGTTGATCGTGGAAAACAGAAACATTCATTCATTTATTTAAAATTTGGTGTGTCCAGAATATTTCTCAGTATATGATACCTTACTGCATTAAATTTAGACTTCATAATTTTTGAAATATATTTATAGGCTGGAACAAAATATTATTATTGATTTCATTTCAATCCTTTTGAAAGCAAAACTAAAAACTGAATTTTATGCTGAATCTGAGCAATTTTGTTGAATTATTGTTTGAGACATTACATGAATTATGAAAAATATTTTGTAGTTAACATAAGACTTAAATACCGAGCGATTCTGTTTGCAATACTCACATTCAATAATAATAAATAAATAACAATAAAGATGATAAATAAAATAAAACGCTTGGTTTTATTTAAAAATATCTTTATATTAATTGCAATTTCATCATTTCCACTTTAAATTAAAGTTAAAGTTTTACTGGAAATGACAACAAATTAGTAAAATATATATAGTAAATTGAAAGAAACAATCTAAACAACAGTATAAGTTTGATATGACTATCAAAATTTGAAGATTAAAAATGTTTTTTTGGAGAATCTATTAAGAGACCAGTTACTTAAAATATTTAATTGAAAATTGTAGTGAGCGGTAATACTGGCGAACCGGCTGGTCGCCAAAGGTGGCTAGTATAAAATAAGATAAATAGAGTTAATTGATTTGGCTTGCAAATAACTTATATGTTTCCATACTAAAAGAAAAATTATTAAAAAAATGTCACTTCACATAATTTTTACAAGCAATCAAATTAATATTTTAAGAACAGAAATATGTAATATCATAAATACAAAACTGTTATCTAAAAGCAAATTTTCTGTTTTATAAAATTATACATACTATAATCTCCATCTTGGTGACACTGCTTTAGTTGTTCTTCAAAGTCATCATATTCTTGATTACTATTGCTATTATATCGTGAAAATCCAAGAGCAATTTTTGCATTTCGTATAGGTGGAGTTGACTTTCTGGCAAGTATAGATAAATTAGCTAATGAACTGTCCATGTGTGGCAATGATAGTTCTGACATATTTTCCGCTTTTAAAGATGGTTGCAATGACTGAGCAGATATTGCAGACGCATCTCCTTGACTAGTAAATCTAATTGCACCTTTGCTCATGGAGAGCATACCCTGGATTGCATCTCTTGTTGAAGGTTCTAACTGGGCTTCACCACCACTGCATAATTAAAACATGATAACATTAGCAATTTCTCAATACAAACATCTAAACAGTAAGTAAAAACAGGGTTAAAGGTATTAGAAATAGAAAAGAAAAATCAAAAATGTTGTTACTCAATAAAAAAAAAATTATATAAAAGAAATGATTTCCAGATAGATGTTTGCGAGTTATTGAATTTAATTATAATTTTTAATTGTTAATTGTAAAATTCTACTAATTGTCAATAGAAAAGTGTAAAATTCTACGAAAAATTATTACATTTTTCTTTCACATTTCATAATTATTTTCTTCAAGTTATACTGTTAATATATCAAATCTTATACAAATAAGACATACTTCAATTCATCATCTCCTAGACTGACACTACTTTCACCATCCGCAGCTAAGCCTGTTGCGACAAGAAGATCATCTATAGTAGCATTTTTAGGAGTTTCTGCATTGCTGTCATCTTGAGGTACCTGATTCAATATGCTGTTTGGATTGAATGTCCCTTCAACAGGTTTGCCATTAACTGCAATAAAGCATCTGTTTAACTAAATTGTACAGACACCATTTCATAAACACAAAATTAACATTTGTTTCGATAATAACAGCATCTGCTTTGTGAAAGAAGGGGGGGGGGGGCTCTTTCTGATAAATTGTAAAAATTTGTATTTTACATTTATGTTCAAATGTCTCAATTTTAAAATTTTATAAATATCATGTAAAAGCAGCAAAGATTGAAACAGTTAAAGCTAATTTTAAAGAATTCTTAGCACATTGTTACAATGAAATACAGGTATTCTGGGAATATGGGGATTTTAAATACATATTTTTCTAATTTAAATACAGTCTAAGTCCAAATTACTTTCTACTAATCAATATGTATGCTTAGAAGAATAGTAATGCATTGCATTCAAAGCAATTGTATTAAGATTAATACCAAGGACTAAATTTGGGGTATATGAAAATAAACTAATTTGAACTACCTTGATTTAAAATATTCTAAATCAATCAAATTTCCTGGTCATAAATATAAAGTGAAGCAAATTATTACAAATATTATTAAATGGACAACTTTTATTAAAAAGCAGTTGCTTATCATAGTTTTAAAAACAAATACCATTACATACATGATAATCGAAGCCTTAAAGAACCAGGTTGCACTTCAGGGCAAAGATCTTGAGCAAAATGTTCTTTTTTGTAGTTTCGTTTCCTATTGTTCACTGGATTTTCATCAACAACTAAATTATCCTCATCAGAGTCCACAAAATCATACACAGATTCTTTTTTTGTTGTAAAACTTCCTTCTTTGGTCCTGGAATAAAAGATTAAAATATATATATAATTACATAAACTTTTTTAAACATATATATATATATTAATTAGTTGATTACCATGAAATTTAATCATAAAAATCATTTTACACAAAATCAAACCTCAAGTGAAAACTAGATTTTTAAAACAAAGTGAAAATGCGGTGCTTAATCAAAAATTATCTTGTTAATTATCTCAATTAATAATAAAGGTAATTTTCATTTAAAAAGCAAGCAAATTTTATGACCATGGTAGCCACTTTTGGTGACTAGCTGGTTTGCCTGGATTATTAGTTTACATTTGTTTCAATTATATTTGTTATGCAGATTTTGATAATCACGATTCCTTTAACAAAGTATTTTTAAAGATCAAATTCTGATAGATAATAAAGCCATGTTATTTTATTAAACTCACATCTATTCTATTTATAATTGAAATGAACTTTCCTAATGGGAAAAAAATCCTGTGACATAGAGTAATTAAAAATGTAACTTTCTAGATAATCTAAATGGGTTTTTTTTTGGGAGGAGGGACTGTATCTTCCACTTTTTTTTATTACTTGAGTAAATTGTGATGTCAATATACAGAATCTTTCAATTTTAGTTTTCAATGCAAGAAAAAAATCAAGCATTAATTTTTAATGAAACAATAAAAATGGTTTGCATTTTTTTTTTTTTTTTTTACAACAATGAAATCTTTTATTGAACATATTTTCAAAAAACTGCCAAAATTCAGTGGTGGAGAACTGCTCAACAAATAAATTGGTACTATTAAATAATATTTTTTAAATTTTAAAATAGTGTAAAAAACTGTTCTTGTGCTATTACAGTGTTGAAGATCATCATAAAAATTACTGATTCTGATGAATCAAAACTTTAATGAAAGACACAAAATCAGAGGTGCATATTTTCATTTACCAAAGTATATTTGTAACAAATTAGATAAATCTAAGTCAAACAATTCTGATCTGTGGAGTGCCAACACACATATCCATTTCCCCCTCATTATTCAAACTATACTAAATAATTGATAATTAAACAAATGGAAAATATTTCAAAAGATACATAAATTTTAAAATATGAAAGATTAAGCACAGTACACAAATTAATCTTTCATAGCACAGAATTATGTAATTAGAAATTATATGGTTATAATCTGATTATTACTTGTTTTAAGTATGAAAATAAATATAATTTTTTTTAAAAAAAATATGTATTAAAAAACAAAATGTATTTTGAAATAAATTATAACAATGATCAAAAAAGATTATAACAAATAGTTAGATTTTATTTAACTATTCCAAGTTTAAAACATCTGTATTGATTTAGTATATTAAGCTAGATTTATTACAGTGAAAAATATTCATATACATTTTATCAATATGAGTATAAAAACTTTTTTTATAAATCCTTAGTGAATATTTTTAAATATAATTTACTTGAAATTATTTATTACATTTGCTTAAATAAAATTTTTTTAAATATTTACCCTGCTATCCCAAATGGAGCAGACAGATTTCTATTTGCTATAGCTCCATCTTTCAGAGATGCTGAATCCAGAAAGGATTTGAAATCAATGTTCATTTTGTCAAGCATCATTTTTGAATCTTGTATGTGTAATTGCATGTCAGAGTTTTGAGCTTGGAAAGGAAAATCATCGTAGAATAAATCTGAATTGGGAGAAACCTTGGAATTTAATGAATATTGGGAGACTAAACTGAGATTCTTTTCAGATTCGGTAGGACCCTAAAGAAATTCCCAAAGAAAAGTATTAATTAAAAATGTAAACTAAATAAAAATTATAATAATATACATAGATATTTTTTTAAAAAAACTAACAACAAAAAAACAGCTTATTAATTCATTAGAAAAGCACGGTAATTAAAATTCTTCAAAAAATTAATCATTTTCAGGAAATTAGCAATTTTAAATTTGTTTTAAAAGTAGCAATATTCATTACTAACAGATCTAAATTTTGGAATGATTAAAGAACCTGTAATGAAACAAACCATTTTGAACATTTTTTCAACTCGCTTTGCAGCTTCTTTACGTTTTTGTCGAACAGGAGCTCTTCTAGCAGCAACTACAGGGTTTTTACTGCTAGCATATTTCTAAATAAAAGAAGTTCAAGACTTGATTATTAATAAAAACAAACTACAGTCCTTAAAAATAAAATTTTTATACAAACAATTAAATATTTTAATATGAAAAATTTTCAATGATCATAGTCAAAACAATAGTTGATAGTATAAAATACTATATTTAAGACAAAAGAGTCGCTTAATGTTTTTTCATGTATATATACACACAATCATTTAAAACTTCCTATACTTAAGAACATCTATTTCTTTTCATTTACATACAAAACAGTTCCATTGCTTTTTTCCCCACACGGGGAAAAAAAAAAAAATTAACCTGGCAAATTTTATTTGAACCAAAGAAAGTCATATTCTGCACAAAATACTTACCTCTGCAACTCTAACTTCTTTCATCAAGTCTTTGATCAACTTTGTAACATTTATGCCTGGTGGAACATCATCATGTTTATGATTCTGCAATACAGAAAAATCAAAAAGATGATTTAACAATTTTCAGGAAAATTTGTTTCTAATTTTATCATTTAATGCTGAAACATTTATATTATCCAATACTGAATATTAATACACAATGCTCTATATTAATTCTTCATATTTAAGAAGTTTCATAAAGGCATGACAATAGGCAAGCAATAATAAAACAATATTTTTTAAAGTGAAAACTTTTGCAGAAAGTCACTATCTTTTATGCCAATGCAACAAGTATCAAAATTCTTATCAACACTTAAAACAATGATAACAATCTTTATAGTTCTTACAGAAATACCAAGAATCATTTATATTTTTAATATAACAAAATCAAAGATAACAAATGTCATTTTAAAGCAACAAAATAAAAGATGCTCATACATAAATAAATAAACGGCGGCATAAGAGCAAGCTGGATTTTTAAAAAATACTACCTTAAATTCATCAAAACTTCATAAAAGTAGCATACTTTTTAAAACCATAATAATGGTTTGATACTCATAAAAAATAAATTGATTTTTTTTTCTTTCTTCCAAATAGATAATACAAAAATCAATTCATGCTGTATTTAAATCCTTAAAAATAAGTCAAATATAAAGGAATGTAAAATAATATTAATTAGTTAAAACAAATTAACTGCTCATAAAATATACATGATATTCACTGTTTATTCATGAGAGGCAAGAAAATTCATATGTCATTATTTTTATAACTAAAATAAAACATAAACAAGTTTTGGAACACATTTAAGTTACAATCTTGGTATTTGCCCTTAATAAATCTTATTTGTTAATGTAGTAAACATTTTTAACAATTATACTTGTAAATTCAAGTGATTTTTATTTTCTTTGTTCACTAACACATTCTAGCTTCAATAACTAACAGATTGTATTTTACTAAGTGAACCTTTTGATCACTGATCATGTATTTAATTAGTAAAATTTTGTAGTATACAAATACTATTAAATCAGTTCAAATTATTATTGATATTTGAATAGATAAAAAAAAAGCAAATTGAAGAATAGTTTTTATTTTTTATATATTATGTTCATTCTATTACAATATAAAATATTAAATAAAATTGGAAAGGTAATATCAACAAAACTTTCGGTCAAAAAATGTTATCCAGTTAAGACTTTTAAAACAGTTGATCTGCTAGTGCATTTAACAAGTCACTTAAAAAAATTGATATAAGAAAATAATAATGAATTTATATTAATACCTGACTATCTGAACTCCATATCTTCAGAACTGAAACAAGTGCTTTTGCTCCAGTAACTAAATAGTTCAATTCTCTCTTACTCACATTACTATCTAAAAAAGGAATACCATAAACAATTAGAAATAATAAATATCAATAGAAAAGAGAGTTAATAAATATCTCCCATTATTGCAGATAAAAATCTCTAAATAAAGTCAATCGAATTTTATAATACTGAAAAAATATAATTATTAAAAGCAACAATGCAAATAATTTTGCTAATATTTTATTGATTATATATTTAAATATTGAATTATGCAATGCAGTATTATTGTTTGTAGTGCATATTTTATACAAAGTGCCCCATCAAGACTATCTAAATTCTACACAGCCAGATTCCTTACATAGAGTACATAGGAAATATTCGCAGAACTATATCTTTCTTCTTTTGAGAAAATTATGATATCAAATCCAGTGTAGAAAACAGAAAAATAAAAGCTATTAGAAATATGAATGTCAATATTTGCAGACAAAGGAATTAAATATTCATTACACATATTGAGGCATGCATGTGCATACAAAGAAATGATGTTGCGCTGTTCTTAGAATTATATTTAAAAGGCTGCAATTTATTGCTACAGATAATGTTCATATGGTTATAATGTGCTCCATTCATGAATATTACAAAATGTCTTTAGCTTTGATAAACATAATGGTCATACCTTGTGAACTGCTAGGGAGTATATCTACAATTTATCATTGTGCTGTCTTCCTTATGTTATAATCATCTGCAAGATTGATTTCTATGTTTCCAATATAGATTTTTGTTTTTGTGCACTGGACTGCACACTTTTTCCTTTCATTTTCATAAAAATTATTAGATTGCAGAGATACAATTCTTTGGGTAATTTTAATATATTCAGAGGAAAGAATCTGACTGTGCAATGTCATATACTTTAAAATAGCATTCATATACTAAAAAATAGTTCAGATAGTTAAACAGAAACTAATAATTAATCATAAACTAATATGATTTTATTAATATATAATTAATAGGTCAAATACAAAGTTTATATAGAATTTAGAATTAGTTTATATAGAATAGCTTTATGAACATCAAAAGCCCACTAATATAAATAACAGAAACTCTTTCAATGAATAAAATGAAAAATTAGACAAATGAAGTTGAAACCTTTTCATAAATTAAATTAAAAAGCAATGAAAACGATAATCGGGATCATTAGCAAGTGTAAGAAATCTAGATGTACTGAATGTAATTATAAAATCCAATTTGGTGCATTTCAATGTTAATTTAAAAAGCAATTAGCATGGATACTTAATTTTAAAATACAAATAAACAAAATAATGTACTATAGATATACATATTCCTACATAAAACAAACATTTAATCTAATATATATCAGAATAATTTCTCATACATGAGAATAAAAGTAATTTACAAATTTGCGACTTATTCCAAAACTTTAAAATAAATTTCCAAAATTTAAGACTTTTGATTAAAAATAAACACAAATTTAAAATAATCTTATAATGAAATATTTGCAATATGCATCATATGTTGCATTCTAAGTAAGTGCAATACAAACTAACCTCTAAGTTGCTCTAAAATATGAGGTGCTGCAAACCAATGAACAGTTTCAAATGTTGGAAATTTGTACTTTTCTGGAGTATTAATTCGTTTTTCCATTTCATGAATGCTATATAAATAGATTATATTTTATTTTTCATGAAATAGATTTGCAAGAGCCAATAAATAAAGAAAGAAATATTAAAATCAGCCTTACTGTAACTGAACAGGTATATTCAGACTGTGTAAAAAGTTTCCTCCGAAAACCAAGGAATCATCTGGGGTAAGAACAGCATGTATCCAACCAGTTGGAATAAATAGAGTCTGCCCTTGAGTAAGAGTCATTTGGTAGCAAACATCTACTTGATCACCAAAAAATGTTTCACTTTGGTTTGAAGATGCCATCCAGTGTTCATAAAGAGCAAGATTAGCTGGTGTAGGTTGAATAAGGAAAAATATCTTCTCGCCCTAAATTTAAAATGAAATTCATTTTTTAATATAACAATGTGATTTATATTACAATACCTTTTAGTAATATAATTTTTTTCTACTATATATAACAACTTTATACTTTTCGGGTCACGAGAAATCAATATTGGTCTGTTTAGTCTGCATTCCTTCACAGAAAAAAATCCCTTTTTTTGAACCCCTGCCTGAGGGTGACTTTTGAGAAAGTCTCCAGGCCAGATTATTTTTTTATTTGGTTTACTTTAAATTTTTTCCTATTAACTTGGTTTTTATTACTATGGTCACAACTTTATACTAAAATGTATTGCAAATTTCAAAATAGATGTAATAATAAAATCTATTGCCAGAAAACAATAAAAATTCCATGATTTCAAATTTTGAATATATATTTATAAAAAACTAGTTAAAACCTCTCATCCAAAAAAAAAAAACACTAATAACAACTTATGCTTTTAAATATATTATTTCTCTAGTTCCAATTCCACACAAAGAATCAGATCATCTCCAATATTAAAGTACAGCCATATATTAAATTAAATTTTTTAAATCAATTTTAAAAATACAGAAGCACTAAAATAAACACTTTTACTTAGAAAGATGGCAGCTCTCCTTTATTATGATATATAATCACAAAATCTTAATTTGCAATGATAATTAATTTTCTCCTACCTAAAATTATATCTACACTTTGCACAGAAGAAAAATTACTGTACAAAAGAGTAAATAATAGTGTTGTGCTAATAAATTAACTTTTTAAAATAACATTATTGGCACAGCTGGAAAACTAGCATGCTTCTTTTTATAAAAAAGAATAATTATAATTTTAACATGATATCAATAAAGCTGATAGTGTTTAATTTTTTTTTCAAATTAAAATAAAAGGCATGTACTCAAACTTAATCTTAAATATATATCAATAAAATAACTTACTCTTAAAATGTGATACCAAACAGATGTGCCACCAAAGTCAATATGGAAATCTGTATAACTATCTTGAGCACTCATCAGACAGTACTTCATAACTTGGGGACAAAATGGAGTATATGCTTCTGAATTTTTTGGCCAGTAATTTTCAACCCAACTTAGTTTCTGTACAATACTTGGAGGTTTAACTAATTCAGACAGTCTATTAAATAATAAATACATTATTAGAAATTACTTTAAAAAAGTCAATAATAAGCAATAATGCAGTAAATAATAAAAATATAAATAACATAAAAATAATGCAATGTAACAAATGAAGAAAAAGCATCAAACACATAAAAAGAAATTTCATCTACAACAATGAAAGAAAAAACTCCTAGATAATCATTAAAATACTCAATAAGTGATATAAAGTCTGTGATTATAGTATAAATTACAGCTACTTGTTCTAAAATAATTAAATAGCCCAAGAATTTAATGCAATTAATAAAAGTGTGAAAAAGCTGTTCAGATAGTACCTTAAATTGAAAACATTAAACTTTATTTCCTTTTCACTAAAGGTGTGTGTGTGTGTGTATATATATACACCCGAGATATCAATAAATGTATACGAATAGTCTATAAAAAAAGTGGCAAATGGCACAATTTGTAATAATTCAAATTGTCAACACCTGATAATATGATAGGTAAAGAAAAGAAATTAATGAGATAATTTGAATATATATAACTCATCCTATACTACCTGATATTTTTCTCTGCAGTTCATTGAAATGTGTAATCTTTTTTTTTAATTTTTATACAAAGGCATTTAATATATTACTTTCGTGGAATCTTATTTTTCAACATAACATAATTCCTCATTATTTTTTGCATGGCAACCGTTCTGAACAGATTAAAAATTCTCATATGAAAAAAGCACTATGCTTTTTCCCAGGTTATGTGTGTTTTGTTAATTGCAGAGCTCAAATGGACATGGCTTTATAGTATGTGCAGTAAGAGACACCAAAACTAACTAGAATATATCAATGGAAGGTGTTCATAAATAAATGACCAATAATGGTGCCTATAATGCAATATTGTTTATTGTCAATATTTAACAGCCAGTTAAAGTCAATGACTTATTTTTATGACTAAATATTATGGAAATATTTGAAAAATACAATGATTTAAAAATGGTTACAATAGCAGCTAGGCATTATTTAGTTCAAATATCAATCTACAGGAAGGAAATCCACTATTCAAACCCTTTTCTTCCTTCAAAAATTATACTCCCTTACCCATATTTTTAAACTATGACTGAGAATATATTGCACATTTAAAACGTATATATAATTACAAATATTATACAGCAAGATCAAAAGTGAAGCAGAATAAATGGTTTAAAACTAAATTAATTATTCAGAAGTTTAAATTTTCCTTTAAATAAAATCATTTAAATTAATATATACATGTATATATAATAATATGGTATAGTAACCTAGTTTTCGAAAATTCCAAACTTATAACATTATACACTTTGTTTCGAACAGGACTGTTGAAATATTCCACCCATTCTGACATAGGCATTCTTATATTTTCTTGTCTGGCTACATCAATGACATCTAATGGAAAATTGGGTCCTGAAAATAAATTAAAACAACAGGATTTATTGTAAATATAGTAATAATAATAAGACAAAAAATTAGCATGTATACAGTAGTTTAAATATAACTGGTGAATGATGATGTAAATATATTTGTGTTTAGAATAATAGGAATTTTGTTCAATGCATATCTTACATTTCTACTCTGAAAACCAAAAATGAAGGATCTATAGTAACAAACATGCAAGAATTATTTGTCAATAATGTTTTGCCAACAATCAAGTAGTAGCAGATTAGAAATCAAATGATTAAAAAAACAAAGGTAATTTCTGTCAAGATAGTCATTAGTTAACGTGACAGAGAAGTAATTGTCTGAACAAAAAGAGTGTTTAACAATTACTTACTTAATCAAACCAATGCCAGTAACAATGATTTGCCACTGATTTAAATGCATTTATTACTAGAGAAAGTAATGCATATTTATTTGAATAGATACTGCATAACAAATATTTGATAATATTAAATGAAAAAATTGTCATTTGTCTGTAATATTTGATTTGTGTAATACAAATCTATATAGCACTTTAAAGAAATTCTCTTTTTCATTTGCTAACTTATAATAAAAATTTCACAAAATATTTTAAAGCAAGTTTATAAATCTAAAGGATTAAATAAAATTCTTTTCAAATTTTTTTTTTTCTCAAAAAAAAAAAGTTATTCTCAAATTTTCGAAATAGATCAAAATTTTTATATCACAATTCTGTACATCACTCAGTTATGCAAGTTTCGGAAAAACCTTTGATTAAGATTTTGATTTTTATTTATCCACAAACATGCAAAATAAATTTAATTCATTTCAATGGACAAATTCATAATCCGAATCTAGAACAAATAAAAGTCTGATAAAACTTAAATTTCTGATTAATTCTTACCTATGTAATCCATAACATCACTAACTGTAAATGAGTCAGAGGGCATCTGTAAGCCTAAACCAACAGTTGAATCTACTAAAATTGGAAAGTTGAATCCATTCTGTATTAAGTAAGGAAGTGATAGTTGTGGTCCACGTAGATGTATAACAACTTCATCAGCACTACAAAAATGTAATATTTCATATAAGATATCGGCAACAACTTAATTTTAAAAACTTCAACAGGATTTCAAAAAACAAAAGTATAATCAATTATATTTTAAAAATTGTAGAAATTTATCCAGGAAACCTAAATAACACATCAAACAGATCAATTATTTATAGAAATATCCATGAAAAATCAGAAGTTGTAGCTATACATGAATAATATTTAAATGGTATATATCACTTGACAATACTATTCTTTGGAAACGATTTGAAAATTATATTTTTAACAAAAGCATTCAAATTTTTGTCATACATTTATTATATGCTATTCAATTTTATTCTTTTGGTTGGCTAAAATGATATTTATGAATAAAATTTTCTAAGGCCAGCCAGGATGCTTTACCTTAATTTCAATAAAAACACCTATAGAAACAATTCATATTCATTATTCCTCTCCAAGTTAACTCATAATATGATATATTGTTTGCATAAAAGATAATTTTCTTACATAATTTAAAATATCGCTTATAAAAGGCCATTAAACCATTACAATATGTTAATTCAATTTTTAATAGCAATTAGCAAAATGTTAATTTTTTTAAAACTGTGTTATTAAATATAACAGATCATAAGAATTTGGTGTATATAAATTATACTTAATTTCTTAAGCAATAAAATGTTGTACAGCTAAAAGGCTTTTTCATATACAAATAAAAGCATTAAAATGAAGTTTTTTGTTTCTTTTTCAAAAGTCACATTTGAAACTGTAGAATACATTTTGTGAAATTACTAAATATTCTTGAAATGTATCCATTAACATTCTTGAATAAGTAAATTATTTTGCATTTGAATACATAATTGCTAAATGTAACATGTACCAAATTTTCCTCATAAAAACAAGACAGAAAGTTACGATTCAGACAAAGCATATAAAATTTAAATGATTTAAAAAACAAAAATAATATTTTGGACAATACAAAATTTTCATTTAAATAAAGAGAATATAAGAGATAAGTTTAGAAAAATACCTTTTGAAATGCCTTGATCGAAGTTCTTTAACAAAAACTGAAGTTCCAGATTGCACTGCCTAATATTAAGTAAAAGTAAACAATTTAGAAAAACAGGAAATTATCAGTAACTTATTCGTATTTAAAAAGATACATAAACTTTATGGATAAATATTTACTAAAGTAAAATTCCACATGGTTTATCAGAATTAGCAGAAACTGAATAATCACATATAAAAAGACATTTTTTATATAATAAATATTATTATATATTATTATTTATTGTATTTTTAAATAATAATAATAATAATATACAATAATTTTTGTAAATAAATTTACTTAATCAAAGAATCATAACTTGTTTAAATTTTAAATCAGCAATGAACATTTTAATTTTAGATGGAAATAATTATTTAGCATGTACAGAAAGGAGGGGAAAAAAAACCCAATTTCAAATACAGTGCATATCTAAGATGAAATATAGTTTAAAATTAATATTCAAACCATTAAAAATACATAATATATTCAGAAATGCTCTTGCATTAAAATAGTTAATTACTGCTTTTGAGACTTCTGTGACATGCATATTCTAGTCAAATTTGACTAAAATACATTTCTAATAGTCAATGCAATATTTATTTTTTTATATATTTTAGTTTATTATGAATAAACTTCTACTATGGTAAGGAATATAATATAGTACCTCAATTTTAAGTTATAAAAAGTCATAAGCATAAAATATTTGGCCATGCAATAATTAGTACACAGTTTCATAAGTGGTTATGACATATGAACAAAATATGATTTTCAATATAAGTTGCTCAGTTTATTTTACAAATTCTGTTTTCAAATTATTTTTATTTATTTTATGTAAGTAATTCGACTGTTAAGATTTGTGCACATAAAAATAATCGAGGCAAATATATTCTAGATTATAATCAGCGTTTGAAGTTTTTCAAAAAATAAATAATAGTATTTCATCTTTTGATAATGTGTAAACTCATCACCATATCTGAAATGTGGCCAAACACTTTAATTTTCTTTATAAATCATGTAAATTATTACCTTTCCATCTGCATTACCATCTCCATAATCATGTCTGTGATAATTCTTAACTTCACGGACTGCAAGAGAATTAAAAAGAAAAAAAAAGTTGTGATTTATAATATTGAAATTAAAATTAAGAAAAGTAATTAAAAAAGATTAATAAAATATTAACTATTATTTATACATTTCTAGAAGCTTGTTCTAATATCATTAGAGAAAGAAATTTAATACGTAAAATACAGAAAAATCAATTGACTCATTAATTGCTGCTTATTTCTAACAATCTGGTCATTGTGTAGCAGTTAAAGTTAACTATACCTAAGTTCATAATGTATAAAATTAAGGTACAAATTGGTAACAGAATATTATATATGAAATCAAACACAACAACTATATTTTTTTTCAATGAATTGTTGATATGCACAACCAATTGTTTCATATTTGTCATATACAAAATTTTATAAGTATCAAAATAAAATATTTTGGAACTAATTTCAAAAAAAATATGCAGAACAATATTTTATATCAGCATAAAAATATCATTATTGTCAGATTTTGTTTTATAACCTAAAACTTATCATTGCATATCATTTAAATAATAGTAAAAAAATGTTATACAATTTTTATTATTGGTGTCTTTAATTTAAACAAAATTAGTTATTTTTTAGGAATCTTCACCTATTCAAATCATTTTTATAGTTTATATAGATTACTTACTCTCAATGTCTTCTCCAGTAGTCATTTTGTTTATTTTAACAATGAATTACTTTCAATTTCATTTTATCACAATTAAAATCCTAATAAGATAAAAATAAAATATTTTCAATTTTAACGGTCAATGATGTTCCCCTCTAGATTTAAAAGACTATATCAGTTAATTTCCTCAGGATGGTATTAAAACTGGATTTTTAAACATGAGGTTTTAAATAAATGCAAGTAGCAAATGCTTCTCAGTAGATATTTTTACTAGCAACATCATACCACATTATGTGTTTTCCTAAATAATTTGCCTACACTCACCAAATTAATTAATATAATCAGAAATTTAAGAAAAAAATCAAATATTTGGTGACAAATTGTCTTAAAAACACTACAACTTGGCATCATTCACCGTCACATACTCAATTCTACTGTATGGGCAAACACACAAGGAAAATTAATAAAGAGATTAATCATATTCACTAATATAACAATCTAATCAGATTAATGCCCTCATCTATATTACTAATTACCCAAGTATCTCATGTCTACTAAACTTTAGCATATCAAGAATCTACTTTGAAAAAATTGATACTTTGATTGTAAAGTAGTGAACATCTACTTTACAATCTGCCCATCAAACAATATTAATAAGCACAGATTATACATTTTTTAGTTAGTGATTTTAAGTTAAATAAGAAGCAAAGTCATTTAAAACATTTCACCATAAAATTTTATGTTATAATAACCACCTGCACTATTTATTTTGTACAACCTTTCCAATGAAAGCCAAATCCCATGATATCATGGCCGTATTAAAAACTTAAATATCCAGTTTATTTATCTTCTAAAGTTTTCCATATTGTAACTTAATTTTTTATACATCTCATAAACTATATAGATACTAAACAAGAACCTTCATTTTCAACAATGGGGGAAGGGGAGGAATCACTAGATCAGATAGTTGATGATACAATGAAAATGGTTTGAAATTCAGGGAAATAATATAATCTATTGTCAGAAATTAGGCATATTTTATAAAATGCTTGAATAACTGAATTTTTACAAAATATTGAATACCTATAATAACCAAACATTACTTTAAAAAATAATTAAAAAATATTTTTATAAATGAATTTTAAATTTCATTTTATTAAATAATTTTTATTTCATTGGTTGCAATTTAAAATGTTTAAGAAAAAACAAACACTCAATACAACTAAAGCACAAGTAATATAAGTTTTAAAAATAAAGGGAATAAATGAACTCACGAACTGAAGGTCCAACAATTTTTTGACACTGCACACAGTGATATTTTTCAATATCTGAGGCTTCATGTTCCTTAACATTTACACAGCTGTAAGGAAAAAAAATATCAATTTTATTTAACAAATAGAGGCATTTCCAGCAAACATGAATTCAAAATTTAACATAAGTCAAGCAATTACTATCAAAATTTACATGAACTATAGAGAAAAGAAATTTTGCAGAAATATAAGTTTAATTTTAAAAGTATAATATATAAAAAGCACAATAATAAAGTCAGTATTTACCTTTACCACACAATACTTCCTCCTCCCCCTTTATATATGTGTGTGTGTGTGTTAAGCATTATTTTATGTGAAGCAGGATGCAGTTTTGAAGACAGTGAAAAGACTTTCAATTTCGTGACATCGTCTTATTTCATTTTGGAGAAGCAGGCATATGTACAAGCGATGAGCACAAACAGAACGACACAGAGAGGAATGAGGAAAAAGCTCTTGGATATTTTATCCCTGGGCTTATAAAACCTGAGATTTTGATAGGGAAAATATTTCTTTACAGTGCTAATATATTATTAAGATTTCGATAGGGATTTTTACTACATGCGTCGACAGGGGAAACCCAGGGAGGCCTTAAAAAGAATTTGTCTCATCAGTGGTATTTTGTCCCTTCACGCAGAGTGTGGGAAAGTTAGGCTTTTAGCCGATTCAGCAATTTCACAAAGCTACTCTTGAATTAATTAAGTAGAGAAAGTGGAATTAGATCACGAAATAAGAGAATATTTTAGAATAAAGTTACTATGGGCTAAATTAAGATAAAACCTTGAAAATTAATTAAACTGAAATTAAAGTTTAAAATATCCTTACATATATATATATATATATATACTCTTGGAAAGGAATATTACATTTAAGAATGTCTTAAAAATACCAAAGATCACTGCTACTGACTGACAAAGTAGATATCTGCAAAATTTAGATAGATTTAGGCATTTAAACTTTATTAAAGCTTTTTTTTTACAATGAATTCCTACAAGATCTCAATTGTCTTAGTTTGCATATGATTAGGTACTTATTATATACACCAATGTAAAATTTAAGAAAACGTTCAATTCAATTATTTCAAATATGTAAGGACCATACAAAAAAATTGGGTACATGGAGGTGAATGATGCCAAGTAGTAATTATTTCAGAGGATAATTCATCAAATGTATTAAGATTTTTTTTTATTATATTAGTTAGTCCGGCTAATATTGATTGGTTTGGCTAGAGTTTTCTACGCCTTACCAAAAAACCCTGGTATTTTGCCTTTGCAAGTTTTATCCAATTTTGAGGCTCAACACTTTAAACTTCTTTTTTTAAATTACAGGTATACATTAGCTGAATAATAATAACACATATCTGAATTTGAAAAACAGAATTGCTTAAGTAAGGTACTTTAATAATAACCTCATTAAAAGAGAGCTATGTAGCACAGAGAAATGGATTTTAGTTTAAGAAGCAAGGCATTATAAAACTAAAAATGAAACACATTAAACATAAGAGTGTAAACACATTACATTACCTCATAAAATACACAATATATCTAGTCAGGAAAAAGGAACTGCATACTAATAAATTACATACCACCATTAGAGACATCATAACTTTAAATTTAATACCATGCATCCAGAGAAAATGTAAGTCCACTTTACAGAATAAAATAAGCTTGAGCACATAAAAAAATTAAACATCTCTGAAAAAGGAGTGGCTAAAGTCAAGCTTTATGACAAAAAAAGATACTTCATGTATCTCAGGAAAGTTGACACACTGTTTATTATCTAATAATAACCGATGATATATAGCATATTATGTAAATGACAAAAAAACCACAACAGAAGGCTTTTTTAAATAAAGATAATCCATCCTGTGGGCTTGGAAACAATTTCCAAAAGACGTGTTTCTCACTGAAAATTAAGCCATTATATAAATGCAACGATGTAACGGGAACATAAATAACGTAACTTCGAAAATATTCACCGCACGCGGGGCTTTCTAGATTGCAAGGATTTTTTTTAAAAAAATGTTTGACAATTTATCATTCGCGAAATCAGATGTTATAAATATTTTACTTCACTAACACTTGTCCAATGTTAAAAATGGTGATCAATATGAATCAACAATCGAAGTTTCAAAAAGGAATTCTAAACAGAAATAGAGAGAGAACAAAATAATATTTTTATTATATTTCAATCAATTCTGCAAAAATAAATAATATAAGCATGCCAAACAAATGGAATTTTAAATTATGAGAGTTATGTCATTGTAAAATAAAACTAAACTCAAGTGATAAATGCATATCAAAAAGTAAAATTGAAATGATGATTTAAATACAAAATTAATTTTTACCTTCCATGATACCAATCTTTACACGAATCGCATTGTATCATAAAACGTACAGAATCATAAGGTTCACCGCAAATACAATAAACAGTCCGAGAAGCCATATTTCGAACCACAACAAGACGAGTTGAGCTGCGACTGTTATGATGTGAAGGCGACCAAGATGACAGTATTGCCGAATCTATTTGGATAATAAAAAAATAAGAAGAAAAAAATGGAATGAATAGTTCAAACTCTTGCATTTTCTTCTTTTTTATGAATGAAATTTATTAAGACAAGTCTAAATATCCTCAATAAAAAAATTTTAACTACTTTTTTAAAAATTTAAAAATATTTTATTTGTATTTTCGGGATCTTATGACGTTACTGAATGCAAATTCTTTAAAAGTATATCATTTAAAAATGAAGTAATTTCATAACAGCTATTTTAAAACTGAATTATATGAAAACTCCATTAGTGATTATATATTTGTTAAGTCACATTTTCAATATTTTTTTTCAATGTGTACAAAAAGAATAAACAAATATCTGGAAAATCTGAGGATTATGATTTTAGATGTATATGCAATTTTTTTTAGCAAACATACGTTTTTTAGCATATTTTGCTATGCTATTGATTTTGAATTGCTGGAACTACTTTTTTCAATATTTTGTTTATTTCATCTGTCTCCATGGCTGTGATTGGTTGAAAACTGTTGCATGACGTCATTTGCCGGTTTTCTGGCTAGACGACGATCATGATAATTCGTCAGAGCTGGGAGCACTACTGTTAAGTAAAGGCCCAGTCTTTGTTACAAATATGACCTGTCAGGCGTGCTCCAAGTTGCTCTCATAAACGGTGTGTTCCAATCGACGTATTTTATTATTTCATTACTAGATTTTATTTATTTATTATAGAATAATCTTTTCTTTATCTATTTACGAAAGTTTCCATCAGAAAAGGATTAGTTAATTAAGATTATGTAATTTAACCATGCGGTGTGAAATATAGTCTCCCACTTAGTCATGCTCAAATAACATTTTATTTGCATAAATTTGTTTTAGTTTTATTGGTATTTTAGCAATCAGTATGTCCCCTGGTACTTCATCGGAAGATGTTTTGTTGATGGTAAATCACGTGCATCATAAAAAAGTGGATGGTACATTGTACTTGATGAATGAGCGAATTGCGTGGATGCCAAATGGTAAGGACACCTTCTCAATTAGTCATAAATATGCCGATATTAAAATGCAAAAAATATCTCCCGATGGGAAATCTAAAGTTCAGTTGCAAGTGGTTTTGCATAGTGGAGATAATACAACTTTTCACTTTGTTAATCCTATGGGTTCTAGCTGGCAATTACAAGATAGAAATAGTGTTAAGGAACTTCTTCAACAACTTCTTCCTAAATTCAAGAGAAAAATTAACAAAGAACTAGAGGAAAAAAATAATATATTGGCAAATGATCCTGTTCTTTTTCAGTTGTACCGTGATCTTGTTACTACTCAAGTAATCACAGCTGATGAATTCTGGGCAAATTATGTTAAAAAACCAGCTCAAAATCAAATTACCAATTCAGAACAGGAAACGGGCGTTTCGGGTGCATTTTTAATTGGTATTGCTCCACAGACAGATGGCTCCTGTGGAATCAAGTATAACATTACACCTGAAATAATTGACTCAATATTTCGTACCTATCCTGCTGTGAAGCGGAAGCACATGGAAAATGTTCCACACAAGATTTCAGAAAGTGAATTCTGGACTAAATTTTTTCAATCTCACTATTTTCACAGAGACAGACTGAATATTAACTCCAAAGATTTGTTTTCAGAGTGTGCAAAGATAGATGAACAAGATGTGAAAAGTGCTATTGATCAAGGTATTCCTGATCCTTTTGTGGATATTAGTTCATTTGAAGAGGAAAAATTGCTTGATGATGATAGCAAAAATATTGTGAATGCTCATAATACTCAAAAAGAAATCAATCAAAATATGATCAGGCGTTTTAATCACCATTCTATGATGGTATTGCAGAGTTGTTCTAAAAAGAAATTGGATTCTCCTGCTGATGGTCAACCTAATGTTAAAAAGCCTGCATTAAATAATCATGTTAATTTGCATAGAGATAATTCATCTACTAAATCAGAAAAGGATCCAAAAAAGGCTATTATTGAAAGTAAGACTGAATATGAAGATCTAACTAACAGTACAAAGCAAAATGTTAGTACTTTAAACTTAACCAAAGTAGGTCGCTACCTTAGTGGTCCAGTTCCTTTGATGGATACTAACGATATCTCTCCTGAAGAGGTTGCTATGGCTGTAAATCATCTGAACCATTCTATTCATAATTGGATACCTAATTTACCAAATGTGCTTTCTCCTAGCTCCGCTATTGTTGCTCTTGGTGATGTGTTACCAGGTGGATCATTGATGAAAAATATGGATGGAACACATTTAAAAGATTCTGTCCCAATTGAAATCCAAACTGAAATGAAGCAGTTATACTGCGCTTTGACAGAGCTGCTTCGTCATTTTTGGTGCTGTTTTCCTACCACTACGCCTCAATTAGAAGAAAAGGTTCTATCTATGCAAGCCAGTCTCCAGAGATTTGAATATGCTAAATTACAGCCTTTTCAGGAAAAACTTGTAAGAAATTGTTTACAGCCTCAGTTATGTGATCATATGAGAAGTTTGTTACAGGCTGCTTATAAAAAATTTTCTACTTGGCAAAGCCGATTGGGTAGATGATAATTACTGTACCCTAGATTGGTTAGAAACATTTATCTGTTGAGGCATATACATTTTAAAGAGTTCTAGCTGTATTGTTATGTTTTAACTCTTGTGTTTCATTGAGCGAAAAGAAAAAAAATTGGTCGTTTTCCTAATCTGGATGACCAAACCCTTTTCTACTATTCTAATTAGATACATATATTCATAATGAACCATATCTTTTCAAATAACTTTTAAGCCTCAGTTTTCCACATCATAAATTTATTTGCATTTCGAAGCTATGTCAAACTTGTTTACCAACTACACTAAGAAAAATCTATGTATGTAAAATGTTACCTTTTACTGTGTTTCAAGTGTGTGTGGGGAGGGGGGAATGGATAAACACACTTTCAAGTTATTCAATGACTTATGTTTTTCACTTTTTAATGAAGATTTTTTCCATTATTGTTACTTAAATTTTTGACATGTTTAGTATTTGTTGAGATACTTATTTATATGTATGCAGGCCATATTATGTTGTGAAAAATTGATTTACCTATGATCTTAATATTGTACTTTACAACTATATACCTCCATCTTACATATTTACTTCAATAATTGATGTATTACTCTTATAAATTCAAAACTTGTATTTTATATTCTGGTCATAATTTGTAGCAGTTCTCTTTAATTATCATGTCTGACAATATTTCAGACTTTTGTTGTGGAATGTGTTTTGTATCGCGAGTCTATTTTACAACCAAAATGCACAATTTCTAATTTTGTAGATAAAATATATATTGTTAGAATAATGATTGTAGAATGTTTTTGATAGAAGAAATTAGATAAGTTAAGAAGTTTTTTTTTTTACTAGATTGCTTTACTATGTATTATATTTAAAGTATCGAGCATTTGCACATTAATAGTTGTGCCCTTTATTTTATTATGTAGCATCTATCAATTTGCATTGCTGTATTGAATGCAGTGATGTGTCCAAATAGATCAAATTTTGATTTCAGCACAGATGTTTGAGTGAAAGCAGCATCTTGCCATTTCTATCACTAAATATATATTTTTGGTATGAAAAGAAAGCAAATCAGTAAACTGAATTTTTCTTTAAAAGTCTTAGTGCTCAATAGATGCATTAGTATTGCACCTTGTATTTGAATGATCATAACTGAATGTCATTTTTTTCTCCCAGGATAAAAAATTGTAATAGTGTCTTTGATATGTGTCTTTTTTTTAATAAAGAAGGCATTTTTGTGCCAATCTTAAAATTGACATAATGAAATGTTATCTGGTAGTTTTCCTTCTTCACACCTTCAGATGATACTGAAAGAATAACATTGTAAAAAATGGCCGAATTAATTTGAGAAACTAGCTAAACAGTTAAATTACTGTTATATCTTCGTGTATTATACTGTATAATTTTTTTTTTTTTTTAAGTGTCTGTCTTTTCTAAATATATTAGGTAATTATCACTTTACTTCTGTCCTTTCGAAGGCATATGCACTTAGAAAAAGTATTTTTCATTTGTGTAATATCGTATTAAAATTTATTTTTAGAATAATTTCTTTTTTGGTTAGCTTCAAAATATACAATCTGGTGCCTCATCTTAATTCTACATATCACTTTTAGTATTGTTGATTTTTTTTAAATGAAAATTAGTAAATTAAAGCTTATGTTCTAAAAAAACTTCATTCCATTGTAAGATTCATTCCATGTGCTATTTGGCATTTTTTTTGAAATACAAAAATAGATTCTTCAAAAAAAAAAATTATAATCATTAAATAACTAATAATATTATTGTTTGAAAAATAAAATATTCGAAAGCAAATTTTTGTTTATTATTATCATAACTAAATTGCATTTCATTAAAACTGCATCCAAATGTGTATTCATTTGCATTAATTGTATTTTCTTTTATAGAAATATTTTGATATTATTTTATTGAATTCAGAATTATATTATCTGTTTAAGTTGTTAACATGAAATAATTATTTAAATAATACTAGGAATAATGTTATAGAAACAAATAATGACCAAAAAAATTTATTTATAGCATAATATGTTTACTCAGGAAATGCTGCTACATTTTTAGTTTTTGCTGACTGCAAAATTTAAATATCTGTTATGAGATCATATTTAGTATTTTTAGGATAGTTTACTGTCTTTTTATTTCCAAATGTGTTTAGTTTAAAAAAATACATGAATGTCTTTAAAATATATTGGTTATTGAATATTTTCAATCCACCTTTTATTTTTGCTTTATTTTGTAAATTTAAATCTTCTAAAAACAATATTAAAAGACGTAATTTATATTATTTTGTTTATGCGAATATTATAAACATGGCATTGATGTCTGTAATTTATATCTAGAGATAAAGGGTTATACTTATGAATTTTATCTTTCTTAAAATCATTAATAAATCTTTGATTTATTTTCCTCCTGTTTAGAATATATTTTATCTTATTACTAAATGAATTTAAAAAATAAAAGTTTATTTTTTTCAATAATTAAATTTCTGCTTTGAGTAAATTGTTTTTAAACCATTTCAAACAATAAGAAATTGTGTGAAGTATTGAATGCATTTTTGGGTCTTTACATTAATTTTCAATGCTAATTGTGTTTTTCTTTTTGTTATTGATAAAATTTATGAACTGCATTGAAAATATTCATAGTTTACAAAATGCAAAAACATTGTTGTGTTAAATGTTTTTTTAATGTACATGTGTAATAAAGATTTTAAAAATAAATATTGCATATTTTATTTTGTGCTGTTCAATTTATGTTATATACCATTCATTTTATATAAAACTTTTACAAAAGTGATGCATTTACTTTCCTAATTTTTTTAAAGTACTTTAAATTATGAATTATTTTAAAACAATTCAATTTTTTTAATTTGACTTTAAGGTTTAATTATTTAAAATCAATGTCTGTAAAATTTCATTTAATTTTTTAATATTGATATATTTTAATTAAATTTTAGAATGAAATGTATTTCTAGGCTTTTTCATGTTATCTTTCATGAACTTGAGCTAAAGGATTACGAAATCGTTTGCATGTTCTATTTGAAATTGTAGTTCCTTAAGGAAATTTATATGGAATGATATTTGTTTGATTTAATATTGATATTAATGTTTTAACGAGGCCAGGTATGGAATTTCCTAGATATGGTATTTTAATTAGTTTTTGTGTCTAGTCATTTTATTCACTCCTTTCATATAATTCAAAGTATTTTGCTGTCTGAGTTAAATATTAAATGTTTGTTAAAATGGATATAGAATATTTTAAAAGAAGAACAATTTTGATTTAGGGATCAGTAGTATCAATCTGGCATTTCCTCTAAAAACTCCATGAAAAAAAAAATATTGCAGTTATGATTTTATGGAATTCTATATTTGTCTCGTTAATAGATAAATTTTTCTTCAATGCATTTGTTCTTTCTCTGTGGATATATTTGTTTTATATCTACAAATCAAGATAAAAATTTGATTATCAAAAATGAATGTAAAAGTTGGGATTTTTTCGATTATAGAATTATAATTGCTTTAAAGGCTTTTAGCACCTGGATCATAAGAAATAAAATTCATAGGCAATCTTATACTGATGATGAAATTTATATTGGTATAAGTTATTATTTATTATTGTTATTTATTTGCACTTAGTATTAAATTATAATTCACTCCGAAAATATATTGATGCACTTATGGAAAATCTTTTCATTCTATTTATTTTTAGTTTTGTTAAATTGACATCATTGCCTCTGGTGATTTTCATTACTGGTATAAACTTTTATCAATAAGCTATCAATAGATTATTAAAAATGAACACAGGATAGTTAATTAAAATTTCGTGTTAATCACTTGAATCAATGAAATTTAATTGAATTTATTATGAGTATGCAATAATCATTCAGGAAAAATGTTACCTTATAGAACCCCCCCCCCAAAAAAAAATACATGTACAAAATATAGAATCTCACGGCATTTTACTAGAAATCCATTTGTTGCTGCGGTACAGTATGAATTTCTTCCTTTAGATAAGAAGAATCTTACACAGGATTTACACTAGTACAACTCTTTCGTATAATTTTTTCCCTATAGCCCCAATGTAAACAGCTGAGATAATTTTTTCAGAAAAGTGGTAAGTAGTTGTCCCGTCGGATCCCACTGTCCAATCACGATCACGTGATCTCCCCTCAGGTAGGTGTGGCTTTCCATTGCCCGCAATAGTTGCCTCATGTAAACGCTACTGTATTCATAACAAGAATGATATCGATAGCTACTTTCATTCTATATAAATAAGAACCTATGTTAGAATTAGAATTTGAGAACTGATGTAAAGATATTTTTAACAAAAAAAGAAGAAAAAAATGGAATGAAAATATTCTCGCCACCACTTACAAGGGCTTTCCCATTTTTATGAAATCCATAGATTCATCATGAATATTATTAGTTATTTTTCTTTCTATGTATTTAGTTCTAATAATTTGAGTTAATTTAATTTCTCATTAAAATACGAGAAAAGAATCATTCAGCATTGAATATGTATATGTACTGCGTAATATTTTTCATAATTTGTATAATAACTCTGAGGATATTCAATAAATATTTATCTGATTCAACACAAAATTCAATGCACTTAAATAAAAAAAAAAAAACAGTTTCTAAGCGATAAGAAGGAAATATTTTCATACGTCAAATTATTTGACACTAGCCGCCTTTGGCGACCAGCCGGTTCGCCAGTATTACCGCTCGCTACAATTTTCAATTAAATATTTTAAATAACTGGTCTCTTAATAGATTCTCAAACAAAACATTTTTAATCTTCAAATTTTGATAGTCATACCAAACTTATACTTTTGTTTAGATCGTTTCGTTCAATTTACTCTATATATTTTGCTAATTTGTTGTCATTTCCGGTAAAACGTCAACTTTAATTTAAAGTGAAAATGATGAAATTGCAATTAATATAAAGATATTTTTTAATAAAACCAAGCGTTTTATTTTATTTATCATCTTTATAGCTATTTATTTATTACTATTATTATTGAATATGAGTATTGCAAACAGAATATCTCGGTATTTAAGTCTTATGTGAACTACAAAATATTTTTGATAATTTATGTAATATCTCAAAGAATAATTAAACAAAAATTTCTCAGATTTAGCATAAAATTCAGTTTTTAGTTTTGCTTTCAAAAGGATTGAAATGAAATCAATAATAATATTTTGTTCCGTATTATTAATATATTTCAAAAATTACGAAATCTAAATTTAATGCAGTAAGGTATCATATTCTGAGAAATATTCTAGACACGCCAAATTTTAAATAAATGAATGAATGTTTCTATTTTCCACGATCAACTAAGACTTATTTATGAAGTTTTGAATGTTAAAAATTTAGAAAAACTCAACATTTTCATAATCTTAGGCCAATTAATCTTGAGAAACCTGCGCGCTGATTGGAGTATTTTCTTTGAAACGATCGATGGAAAATCTAAAATTATCCTTTTTTTTTTTACTGAATAGTGATATCCAAATTTTCATAAATCAGTCAGTTTAAGTGATCGATTTAGTTGATTGGAAATTAACTCTTTTTATTTAAAATATTAGTGTTTCAAGAACATTTTGTTATTCGTGATTTCCACAGCAGAAGCTTTATGTAAAATCAAAAATTCGTTATTTATTAGAGCATTTATTGAATTAAGTAAAATATAATCATTTTCTATTTAAACCATTTTAGTATATCTGTTGTGTTCGTGCGTCAACAAAAATAGAATGCAGACAAACTTATTATGAAACTAAATCTTATTACATTGTAGATAATATTATCAAATTTACATCAACTTATTTTCATTCAAAATTCTAGCATCGTTTTTAAACAACAAATTAAAAGTTCTAAAAATATCACTGTTGCCAATCTGAATTTCACAACTATTTACAAAATAAAATTTAGAATTATTAAAATAATCGTTTGCTACTTTTAAATAAAATATTTACGATTTATGTCGCAACAGATCTGTGTCTTACTAAAGGTTTACAAATTAGCTGTGTGGCCCTGATTTGAATGGATATCCTGTTCATATTAAACAAAACTTGCCTTAAAATAAAACTGATTTATTGGATTAATAATATAGAGAGTGTAAAAGATCATAAAATAATTTTTCTTGAATTTATTTTTTAGAAAAAAATAGTACTTCTTATTTGTTTCATTTCCTACAGACGATTTCATTTACAAAAAGATTTAATTTATTTTCAATTGGAGCTTTAATCAATGTGATGGCAACACTTTGAAAAAAACTATTTTTTTCCCAGGAATGCGAAACATTTATTTTTATTTTGTACGAAAGAAATTGTTGAAAAATAGAGTTAAAATATTTATTTAAAAATTCATTAAAAACTAAAATTTAATTTTGATGTTAAAGCATTGGTAGCATTTAAAAGATAAATTTTTGATCTTTAACTTCATGTAAAAATCTTTTTTGTGCGGTAATATTTTCGGCAGTTATAGCAGAAACACGCCAAAATTTCGCTTAATTTTTAAATAAATACAATTCTATCTAAAAATTCGAAAAAATAACTCCCAGGTGCACATTCCCGGCCTCCAAGGTATACACGTGCCAAATTTGGTAGCTGTAGGTTGAATGGTCTGGCCTGTAGAGCGCCAACACACACACACACACACACATTGAGCTTTATTATAAGTATAGATTAAAGATAGTATTGGTTTAAAAGATTAACTTAATACGCTTTTAAAAAATTTTGCTTCCTTGTGAAGTTAAACTTTCATTGTAAATACAAAAAATTACGAAATGCGTATTTCAATCAGACGAATAATCTCCCCAAAACTTTCTCGCATACTCTCTAATAAAAGTGTTATCTGAGAAAATGCCTTCAATAGAATTACCATACAATTGTTAGGAGATATTAATCTTTGGCATGAATTTAGCATTTTTACTCGATCTATCCAAAGGTGATCTCTGTCACCTTTGGTGATTTATCCGAAAATCGAATTTGTCTTTCGGACACATTTTCTCCAACCCTTTGAAACAAAAAGTTGACATGAAACTACATTTGTAGACGCAAAACGCCACACAAATTCCATATATTTAAGTCATTACCTTTTTGATCGCGTTTACATGTTTCTGAAAATATTGACCAAAAGATGGTCAACCTATCATTGGATATGGCACAAAATTTGATAAATGCCTGCACTATAGATATTAAATCTGTCCGCCGAATTTTTTCCATCTAGCTCTCTTCGTTTTGTAATTATTACATTCGAACAGCCGGACTGACAGATTTCTTCTGAACGGATTTTACATAAAATTTGATAGAAGTTTATGAGTTTTGGTGTAATGACCATGTACAAAATTTCATCTATCTAGCCCAGAGCGTTTCTGAGTTATCTTTGTTACAGACGGACATTTTCCAAAAATGTGTTTTTCGAACTGAGGAAAATCTAAAATGTCCAGATTCTTCAAAATCTTGAGTCCGAATTTTTCGACTATTACAATACTTTCTTTATACTTCGTAAGCGATAAACTAATAAATCTTTAAGCCATTTTAATAAGGAATAATACGAACTCTTTTATGCATCTTGCAATTTTAAGGCTGAAGATGCTTTCAGGTAACAAAATGTATATTAAAATTTCAATTACAGGTTTATATTCCTCCACCTTGATTTTTTTTCGAATGAAATGTTTGTATATATGAAGAAAGTTCGGAAAGGACAAATGGCTTAGTTGGCTTAATTTTACATTAGTCCCGTCTTTCAGGATATCATATTCATGCCACTTTCTAAATCTATATTAATTCAATTTTATTTCATAATTTTGTCATGAAGAAATCTAAATTCCATCCATTAATACTCATAGACACAGACAAAAAAAAATGTCTTGCAGGATAAAAGTAGAACTCGATGGGAGATTTGAAAACAGCATTAGGTTACGTGTTTTCATAAAATTACTCGACAAGTACCTTTGCCTTAGATTTAGATTTCGGAAAAATTATTCTCAATGCAACTATTCTCAAGTCATCATGTTTTTCTTCTTTCACATAACTGATAAAAGATGTTAACAACTGTTGAGCTTTCCATGTACATAACTGTAAACTTTTTATTTACTTATTTTGCAAATAAATTTTAATAAAACATTTTTCTGAAAAGTTGAATGAGGGGAAAAAATATACCCCAGGAGGAATGCGCATAAAGAGTTTTCTTAAAATCACGATTATATTAGTTTGAATTTTAATTTCACGATTTTTATTTTCTCAGAAATATAGAGTAGATAAAATATTGTAATCGAATCACCGAAACACTCGTCAAGGATGAAACGATAAATACAGTAAAGATGCTAAATATAATTAATATTAAGTAAATATGTCTTATCTATTGTACACTAATGCCATGTAAGGCGTTCTCTGCCATAACAAGTTTATTAGTGAATATGCGAGAAATTTTCGGGGAGACCAGTCCCGCTGGTTTCAATGAACAATCCTTTAAAGAAATATTTGCACTGCCTCTACTTTCTTGTATACTCTGTAGTTGAGATGTCATCCCCTCATCTTTAGTCCCCCTCCCCCTATTTCTAAGAGTTAACGATTTTGAATTAAGGAAAAAAAAATCCAGCTGACATGTTCTCTTCTCGACTTTCTTGTGTATTAACTACTTAATTCATTAATTCGCATTTTGTGCTTTATAATATAACAACATGAACAAAATCGAATATGAATTTTTGGCTCCTTCTTCTCTTCTATTGGAACTTGATTTGAAGAATTTTAACTGAAAGTTCCTTTTACCAAATTTCTTTGATCTAACGTGCTGTATATTACTGTGTTCAAATGTCTATGAACAAACAGACAGGAAGACATTCAATTCATTGAAGACAAATCTGATCCAACAAAAATTCTGATTATAAGTAATCCATCAAGCTCTTTGAGTATTAAAATGATCGCACTTGTATATATGCAGATAAATAGACTATGAGAATTATCTTTATTTAATCAAAATTGTGAATCTATAATTCTAATATTTTATTGCCTACCAAATTTCATCTGTCAAGCGATGAGTGTTTTTGGATTATCCCATTCAGAGATAGACAGATGGACACGATTTTAAATATGTGTTTTTTTAGAATTCAAAAAGGTCTGAAACACAGAAATTAAATATATAAACCGAATGTGTTGATTATTATACTATTATTTTTTTACCTATAAGAATATAAAATAATGGCTAATCATGTGAAGTAAAAATAATAATTCCTGCTTGCCCTACCCTAGGTACTTTATTGAACTAGGGGACATTAATAGTGTACTGGTCGGGACCTGATTTCGAGAAATTGATTCAATCGGCTAAAGTCCGACGTAGTTCAACTTTAAAATTTAATAATTGATTTCATTCTCAAATAAAACATATTCTAGAATGAACTAATTTTTCTTATCTGGTTTATACCAAATTAATATATTTAAATCATTGTGTTTACATATTTTTGAAAATGCACATCAACAAATGGTCAACCTGTCATTGGATTTGGCTCAAAATTTGGCAAGTATTTACACTCTAGATTTTAAATATGTGTTCCTAGTTTTATCTGTCTAGCTCTCTTCGTTTTGGAGTTAAAGTGTTAATTTATATTCGAACAACCGGACAGACGGACATTCACTGAACATATTTTAATCAAAATTTGATAGAAATCTGCAAATTTGGTGTAAGGACAGTATACCAAATTTCAGTCATCTAGCTCAAAACATTTTTCAGTTTTTTTTGGCAGAGACAGACCGGTATTTTCCAAAAATGTGTTTTTCGAACTTAAAACGTGAAGATTCATCAAAATCTCGCGTTCGATTACTATACTTTCTCTATACTATGTATACGAGAAAGTAAAAATGCAAAATTTAAATTTAAAATTAATTTTATGTAGAATAATAAAAAAAAGGAATTTAAACACAATCTAAATATTGTTTAATTATAGGATCCGACAATTTTAAACTATAAAGCAAACGAATTTATTCATAATTATAAACCAATGTAACATAAAACTTCCAAAACGTAATTTATGAGGAATGTTATTGTGTAATACTCCAAAATTTATACGTTACTTGATTTTAGTCTGTATAAGTTCCAGTGCTTATATTCGAAACTTTGTAAATTCAAAGAAAGTAAAAAATTAAATTATTCGGAAAATATCGTAAAAAATAAATCAATAAAATAATCTCGAGATCTTTTAAAATTACGTGTTCCCTAGGCAGTGGCCTATTTAACAATTCGGCATTGCTCCAAACAAGGAAAGTAATTTCATGGCTTACCCACAGTAGTAAATAGAAAAATGAGGGTATCTCGAAATCAAAGCTTTAAAATAATGAGCTAATTCAATTATTCGGGAAAAGAGCAGTTGGTTTCTCTCTCTCACTCTTTTTCTTTTTTCAGTTTTGCTAATAAAATTACCAAACGTTTAAATTTTTCTTACGTAATTTTAAATAAAATTGATCTTACAATGAAATATTCGACTAACTGAATTTCTTGATTATGAAATTCTTCTGGATTTCCTTTTTGATATTATTCTGATTTCTTGGATAATTGAGTAACTGATTTCTTGAATATCTAAAATAATATTTTGTCCATTTTTGTCTTGTTTTATTTTAGAAAATAGAGAAAACAATTATCTACATATTACTTATGAAATTATTTTTTTTTTCTGCCATGAGGATGATTTCGCAATCTTAAAATGAAATAATTTGTTCAACTATTAATATGAAAATAATTGCTTCACTCGTTTCGGCTTATAAACTATTATTATGATTAATTATAAGGATTTTTTTTTCAGTTTCCAGAATACTCTTGAAAATTATATCAAATATGTTTTATCAAATAGACTTTTCTGTCTGCTTGAAGAATTTTCATTTTTTTTTTAAGAATAACTTCATATGTAATTTTAAATGAATTCAAAATTCGAGAACAAATATTACTTTTCTGTACTCCAGCTTGTAAAATCAAAGTTTCACATATTGTAGAAAGATAACTGAAAAAGAAAGCAGAAGTAGTCTCCCCAAGATATTCAAGAAATCAGTTACTCAATTATCCAAGAAATCAGAATAATATCAAAAACACTCTAATAAAGGTGTTATTTCAAAGAACGCCTTTATGGCATTGGCGTACAATAGTTATGAAATATTAACCTTTGGCGTGAATTTAGTACTTTTACTCAATCTATCGTGTGATTCTTGGCGAGTATCCCTGGTATGCGGTTAACAGTATCCGAAAATTGAGTTTTGGACTCGTTTTTTTAACCCCTCTGAAAAAAATTTTTTGACACAGAACTGTATCTATAGTCACACAGTCACATATCAAATCTAATTTATTTAAGTTATTGCTTTTTCTTTTTTCTTTTTCTTTTTTTGAGATATCGTGTTTACATGCATCTGAAAGTATGGGCCGACAGACGGCCAATCATTTCGAGTTGTCTCAAAATTTGACAGGTTTCTACACTATAGATATTAAATACGTGCACGGATTGTTATCCATTAAGCTCTCATTATTTTATAATTATCATGTTAACTACAATTCGGACACGCCATCTGACCGCGGTTCAAAATTACGAGGTCCGTCCCAAAATAGCCCAAGTGTTGCTTTAAAGGGGACGTTAATATAACTAAAAAAACAATTCGGACAGGAAAACAGACAAATTTTTCCTGAAAAAATTTTGCTCAAAATTTTATAAAACTTTACTAATTTGGTGTAAAAACTATATACCGAATTTCATCTATGTAGCTTCAAGCATTTCTGAGTCATCTTTTTCACAGACAGACAGATGGTCATTTTTAAAACTCAGGGAGGTACAAAACACGGTGATTCATCAAGAACTCCAGTTTCAATTTTTTGACGATTAAAATACTTCTTCTATACTTCATATACGAGTAAGTGAAAAGGCCAATTGAAATAATTTTGAAATAAAATCTGTCCCTGCGATTATATTTATAATGTAGATGCAGTGCCCTGATTGTAGTATCAGAGTCAGATTCGTCATATATGAGGATGGATGATTGCTAATATCCCAATGAAAGTTTGAAAAAGGAATTTGACTCTCAATGAAATATTCAACTAACATCCTTATATCGTGAAAATTTCAAAACACTAAATTATGTCTATCTCTAGACATGATAACTGAAAACGCTTTGAGGTAGACGGATAAAATTTGATATATTTTCTTCAAATCAAATTTGTAAATTTCTGTCAAATTCGGTACGAAATCTATCCAGATGAAGTCTGACTGTCTGAATACAAGTGAACACGATAACTACAAAACGTAAGGAACTAAATAGATAAAATTTGGTACACGGGTTAAATATCTAAAGTGTAAATTTGTATCAAATTCAGAATCAAATCTGTTATAGAGTTGACAGTAATTTATTCTGTATTTTACATGTATGCAAATGGAATAACTCAAAAATTCAAGGATTTAAATAAATGAAATTTAGTGTATGATTTTGAGACTATAATTAATAGTCCATACCCAAGTTTCAGTCGGCTGAAAAAAAGGCATTCACAATTTATGTTTCATTTTCTGGTATTTCTGTGTTCCAGCCAGAAATCAATCACCAAAAGAAAGAAAGGAAAGGAAAGAAAACAATCACCTAAGATCACACTTCAGATTCTGTAGAAATGCTAGATTCACGCCTAAGATCGATCATTAGTAACTATTGTTCGCCAAAGCTATCAATTAATACATAAGTACCGGTTTTATTTACATACAAGTACACAACTTTCATGTGTGAGATTCTGAACACAAAAATCTGAGTATTTGTAGTATGCATGGTCATGCTTCAGGCCCACAATTTTATACTGGGACTGGGAAAATATCTTTATTAGAGAGTATAAGCAAGTAAAGCCCACCGGCTTTACCATTATTTATTTTTGAATTTTTGCTGTATTTAGAAAGGTATCTGTGAAATACTTAAATATTCATGAACCAATTTTAATCACTATATTAATAAAATTTAGATTTTTTATACTTCTGCCGAATTTTTTAAAAAGCATTATAAAAATCAATTTTTGCAACCCAAGTCGTCACACAAAATAATTATATAAAATTCAAATAATCATTTCTTGGAAAGAGCGAGGATGGCTTCTCTAAAATTTCTCGCTTGTTTTCTAACATAGGTGTTTCGTTCCCTGTCCTTCACCCCGTATTAAAAAATGTGGATATTTGTGAAGACCATGATGGCATTTTTATTTTTAGGATATCGCACGTGATCGTTTTGGGCTTCGTAGTACAGTGAAAAAAGTCGAATATGCATTTTGGGAGCCTTTTCCTCAATCGATTGAAATCAAAATTAGACAAATTTCAAATTTTGTTACAAGATCATGTGTAAATTTTATTTATATAAATCTTTACATTTTTTAGATAGGATATACATATAAATGCAAATGTCCATATCTGATGGATTTGTTTCTAAATTTGACAATGATCATAATGCCAAAATGGGTTTTTCGGACTCAAGGAGGTTTGAAGAGTGCCGATTCTTCAAAATCTCGAATTCGAAATTTTTGAAGATTGCAATATTTTTACTTTGTTTGCATCGTGCGCGAGAAAGTAAAAAGTCAAATATTTGTTTTTGTTTTTCTCAACATCTAATACATGTTAACGCATTATAATAGCAGAATTAACTTTGTAGGAAAAGAAAAATTCAATAGAAATAGCTTATCAAGTAAAAAGAAAGAAAAAGTAAAGAATAATGTTTCCAAATGTTTCAAAATGTTTCCAAAATTCAGCACTGGATGAATGGAGATTTTTTTTTAACTTTGAAATATATTAACTTTCAAATTCTTATTTTCTTACAATATACTCAAAACGAAAATACTGTAATCGTCAAAAAATGATTAATGTTGATGTAGTAGCATTCAGAACTCATGCTCAGTTTACTCTACTGTAGTTATGCCATGGAAGTAAATGATTTTCTGACATAGAGTTCAATGGGAAAAGAAGCAATTGTTCCTCGGCTAAAGGCCGGTCATCCAGCAAAAATGGAGCGACGATGCTCGTGTGCAGCGATTGCATTTATTCTGTGTTATTATGTCGAAAAGAATTTGTAGACTATTTTAGCCATCATGTTTGCCATTTCAATTTTAATTATATTCTTTTTAACAGAAATAATCTAAACAAGCTCACATCTGATTAATTCGCGTAATTCTGTTTATTTGCATACAGGAAAGTTTCGAGATTTTTTTTTTATTTATTTAATAAAGGATTGCGTAAATTTGGCTGATCGTGGTCAGTAGAAACGCATGAATGAGTTTTTAGAGAGTACCTTAATTCTTATGAATCTGAATTAGAAATAAAATAAAAAAGTTATGAAGTGATTTCCGATTTCCAATTGTAAACGTACAAACTTTAATTTTTCATGGTAGACTAAGCATAAGAATTAGACTGTGAGAGTGAACTCGCCAAACTTTCCCATATACTCTCTAATAAAGTGTTATCCGCCCCCCTCAAATAAAAGTGTGGATCTGGGATAAGGCCATGAATTCCATGAAGTGCCAATAATAGTTACGAAATATTGATCTTTGGCGTGAATAGAGCATTTTTTACTGAAATCTATCATGCGTTCCTTGTCGATTTTTTTTGTTTAATCCTTGGCATACAGTATATAGTACCTGGAAATCGAATTTGCGTTTAATTATGTTTTGATCCTTCGCAGCTATTTGGAAGCAAAATTTGACACAGATGTATAATTGTAGTCAAGAAATCGTACACTAAATTTCATATAGTATTCCGTTTTTGAATTTTGGTGCTTATATACCTATGAAAGTACATGATGGATAAAATTTAATTAACTCTTGATAGACAGTTAAACTCTTGCTGGATTGCATTTTGATGGGTATTTACACTTTAGATATTAAATTCGTGTATCAAATTGTATTTTCCAGCTATTTTCGTTTTATAGTAATCGTGCTAACTTATATTCAAAAGACTTCATTTGAACTGATTTTGCTCAAAATTTGATAACGATATACAAATTCAGTACAAAAGAATCATTTACCAAATTTCATTTCAAAAACTGAAAGAGTTTTTGAGTTATCGTGTTTGTTCACAGACAGACTGACGGTTCGATAGCCAATAGACATAATGAGGGGGGAAAAATTCGAACTCAGAGAAATCTAAAACAGGGAGATTCGTCAAAACCACAATCTCGGTTCGGTTTATTTATTTACTTTTACGATTACAATATTTTCCCTATATTTTGCATCCGAGAAAATAAAAATGCATGAAAATGTATTAATAACACTTAATGTCATGCAATCAAGTATTTCTTTTTCAATTCCATTAGTTCACACTCTCCCTATATATATTTATATATCTTGTTCAATTCCTACTATTAGTTCACACTCTCCTTATATATACTTATATATCTTGTTCAAATTTTCATTCGTTAATAAAATACTTTTTATTCATTCACTCAAGTTCAAATACATTTTTTAAAACTTGTAGTGCATGACGCTTGATGTTACAGTTTTTTCAAATATTAATTCATTAATTATTAAATTTTATTAATTTTTAATACTTTAAATAGATTTTTTAGCAGTTTGTAATAAAAATTGAAATCAACAGGCAGTAGCTCAATCGGTAAAATGAAAGGATTCCAGTATTTTTCACGTGAAGGTAAAGTGCGAGTTCAATTCTTACGAATGTAGGAATTGACTTAAATTTTTTATATATATATTACTTGTTCTTATGATGTATTCATAAACATAACATCAATGTTTAGTTATCAAATTTAACAAAACATTAAATCATTTACTTTGAAAGTTTATGTATTGTTTCATTCATCTTTTCAAAAATTAAATTACTGATGCTACGGATTTCAAATGCATAGTTTCCATTTATATTCACTTTTGCTCTGTATTAAATTTCAAATGTTCTTTCTTCAAATGAAGAATGAAAATTTCCAATAGAAGTAATTGTTTTATTGCTTTTTAATTAATTAGGAATGAGACCCTTTTCTCACGTAGGCTCATCGGTCCCCCCTTGTTCCTAAACGTTAGATGTTTTGAACATCTCTTTAGATTAGATTTCTGTAAAGAGGAGCTGCAGACTTCGATGCTATCCTATCGTCATCCAATTACTGCTCATAATTATGTCCACTCTGCACACTCGCCCTTAAAAATTAAACCCGATATTTTGCTTTAAAACGGAACGTTAATTTAGCTAAATTTAATCTTGTTAAAGAACTAATTTTCTCACTCATTTAAAAATTTATCTAACTTTGTACAACGTCAGAATTTTTATTCATAACATTCACATGATCACAAAAGATTGAAATTATTGCCGAGTGTTCTCATTTGATCTATACGAAACTTCAAACCTAGCTACTCTAGTTTGTAATCCTTTTTTCTGTATTTATAAAGACTAACTAGGGAAGCATAAGAGAGAATTTCTATTTAAAGTTTAGCAGGTAGTGGATTCGAAATCAAATTTCATTGCTCCAAGGATCCATCCTCATACGAGTTTGTGTGAAAATTAATATCACAGATCAAACGTCCTCATGTTGGGAAATATGTAGTGTACGATCTATGGTGCAATTTTGATTTTCCAATCATAGTTTCAAAAAGACAGTTTGTTCGATGCTTTCTTTTATTATAATTCTAGTTGTCATCAGAACTAATGGTAGAGAGAGTAGTTAGTTTTGCTTTCGAATAGTTTCCAAGGAAGATCTAAGATCAAAAAATTATAGTAGAACTTCTTTATCATCATAATTTTGGAATTTGTTTGTTCAAAGGTCTGAAGAATTTGGTAAAATCTTTTGTTACTCGAAAATTTCTTCGATTAAAAAAATAGTAAAAGTCTGCGAATAATCATAAACAAATATTTGAAGGGTTGTGTTTTTTGGAATAAACTACATTTCTAAGTTATTTTATTAACTGTAACCGTTTATACTTGTAAAAAGCTTGTTTATTTTCATCGCTGTATTTATTAATTTAAAATATTATTTGCATTTGTTTAATAACTCCCTCAATGGGTGTGGTGAGGTATGTAACCTTGATTATATATATGTATTGTGTTGTTCTTTTTCTATTTCTGAGAACCCATGCATTTTTTTTCTTTGTCAAATTATATTGATTTTTTTCATAGATTGTTGAGAATATCCATCGTTTTCAGGTCTGAAATATGTCAAAATCATTTGATAGAGAGGAAAAGGAAAAGTGTTAATAATATAGTGTTCATTAGAATTATTTTATTAATATTGAATATTATTTAACTTTTAATAAAACAATAATATTCACTATCAAGTAATTTTAATGGTCATATAAAGTTATGTGTTAAAAGTTAAAGTGAAATTAAAGTCATTAAAGTTATTTGTGTACTTTTAGAAAGAAACATGCCTACTAATTTATGTGCTATTTTTTTACATATAAACGATTACACTCACCCTTTTAAAAAAGAGGGTTGGTTTATCTCTAAAGATTTGATCAATGAGTTACAAGTCTAATAAGTTTCTTCAGTTATCCTGGATGAAATCTTTATATACACTCAAATTGAACTTTATGTTTACGCATTAGGTATTTTATTTTGCATTAGAATTAGTTTAAAAGAATTTCTAAATTCAAAAATATTTTAAAAAATGTAAAAACATTGACTGGATTTCATGCAGTATAGGAAAATATTTAAAAAAAAAACAGTTGTACGAACTGGACTTTCTATTATTGTTCCTTGCTCTCTTTTTCTCTAACTTATTTGAAAGGACATGGCATGTAGATAATGCAACAAATTAAGATGGAACCTTTTCAGATCTTCTTCATTTTATGCAAAAGATAGGTAATTTAATCATTTTGAAATGGTAACTGCATAATGATATTTCAAATGCAGTTTTAAATCAATGTGCATGATATAATGCATCTTTGGCATTTTCTGTCCTCATTTTAATGATACAATAAAATTAGATAAATTGATCATCACGTTTAAATGATTTTGCAAAATAAATAAATGACGGTTAAGTTCTGTTCTATTTGTGTATTTATTATTATTAGATGAAGCTCTGAGTTTCTAAAATATAAGATTCATTTGAAGAACTATAGCTATATTGATTTTCCGCATTTATTTGAAATATTTTGATGTGTCTTGTTTTAAATTTAAGAAATGTTCAAATAATAACTTTATAAAATTGAAAAATGTTATGGAAATAGAATGTCAGATTTAGAAATTTTATTTCTAGTTTTTAGCCTTAAAATTTTTCAGGAAAATGAATAAGTTTTAAATATTTCTCAAATTTCAATAAATTAGCCACTTGTGGCAACCGGCCTCTTGATTATTGACTTTTTAGGCTGTTAAATATTAATGTTGAATACATATTTTTTAAAAATTCACTTGTTTTTTTATAAGAGCAAAAATTAAATTTAATTGAAGAAGTCAAAATGAATTAAAAAAATATATATATAGTATAAAAGAAAGAAAGAAGTGAAAATTCTACTTTGGAATTCATGCTCAAAGTAAGCATTTTTTAAAATCTTAATTATAACATTGGTAAAAAGCATGTGAATGCTTTGATGGATAAGTTTAAATTTCATATCATTAAAAATTAATTTTTAGAAATGGCATTCTACATTTAAAAATTTATAAAGAATAAATGAACTATTGTATAGGAATGAAAATGATATTATTAAAAAAAGTAATTTTTGGAAGGTATGGTCATTAATTTCCATAGGTAAATCATATTGATGTCCGTCTGGAAATGACTAAGCCTATTTTCATTCTTGAATAGTTTCTTTGGCTCTTTTTTATTATTATTATTTCTTTTTTATCATCTTCCTTCTGAGCGAATAGAGCTTTTGGTGAACATTTCTAATCTTGAATATTTCTAATAATATTTTGCAGCTTCAATAGCCTGTTAATTGTGGATTTTATTTTTTAAAATCCCTCAAGTCCCCCTTTTTAAAGTCAGACGATGATGCATACACACAATACAAATGCTTGCGTAGTAAATTTTACAAAAGTTGTAATAAAGCAAATAAGATTTTCTTTTTATTAGATAAAAAATTGCACTTTGATCATGCAAAAATGAAGATTTGGATTGACATGCATACATGTTAATTAGCAAAGCATTGAATTATATTCTAAAAGGTTAGTGATTTACTTTTCACTGTTGTCATTCAAGAATGTGTAAAAAGAACAATTTCTGTGCCATGTACATTAGCTTTTTATATTTATAGATTATGTCGGAAGTACAAAGCAGATTTCTTAAGTATGACAATTGTTTACTCAGTTTGATGAAGCACAGATTTTGTTTCTTCAGTCAATAGAAACAATGTTATATGCAAATATATGTGAAAAGTCATTCAAATAAAAAACATTGAATAATAATTTTTCTACATTAAATTTTAAAATTCAGAATTTGTGATGCATTGAATCATTATTATGACTATTAGTGTGCAAATTTCTTATCTGTAGGTGCAGTATGTTTGTTTAGACACATGTACATAAATACTTCTTTTGGTAAATAAATTTGATGCAATATATTTTGCTATTTTATAATATTGTAATATCAAATATGTAATGTAATTCTCTTATTTTTCATCAATTTTCAATATTTCATTTCATTCAATATTTTTCATCAGTTTTGTTTCGGGAGTTTTTTAGACTTAAAAAATGCAATATAAAAGTGCTATTTTCTAATAATAATCTTAATTTCTTTCCATTGAAAATTTTTCCATTTGTAAAATATTGATTCATTCTGGTAAGTATTTAGTTCAATTGATAAAAATATTTAACAATTTAAAATAGTAATGTGATTGAGCTATCTGGAATTTTTCTATTTTAAATAAAATGTACTAGAATTTTCTGTACTTGATTAATTGTCTGATAAAATTGGCATAAACAAGTCATTACTACATTTAAATTATAAAAAATTAAAAACTAGAAGGTTCACTTCACACAAAAGGAATATATAAGTTAGATTAAGAACCTGTTATTTATAAATAAACTTATTAATAGAGACTTATGAATCGTGTAGCTTTTTTTTTTCTCGTTTATAATTAGCCTTTTTTTTTTGTAAGATCTTAGAAAAGAGTTTTCTAGAATATCTAACAAGTTAGATAATCAGGTATAGTTGATTACTGTAGGCAGCTAGCTGGTTTTGTAAAATTTCAACACTTTTGGTATCTTAAAATAAATATCACATTATATATTTTTAAGGATATTATGAGTGCTTTTATTTTTCTAATATGTAACATTTTACATAAAGTTACATTTCTGTATAATGTATTTTAATGTATTCTTTAAACATATCCATGTATCTTATAGCATTCACCAGTTTCCCATTCCTGAAGGTAAAAGTGGGCAGCAAGCTGCAGAAATACTTCAAAAACGATTGGAAACTATTGGGGCTATCAAAACAGGCACTTTTTGTGTGGAATGTGAAACTTATTATGCTGCTCCTCATATTAGTTAGTATTTACTTTTCATCTCAAATATTTATTGACTAAAGTTATTATTTTCTATTTAAAGTTTCTGACTTATAATGATATTAAATATTTTCTGCAGGTCCAAACAGAGCAGTTAATATAGTACATAACAGTGAACATCCTGCAACAGGTTTTGCTCTTCTGGATACAGGTACTTGTTTAATGGCTGATTCCCATTTTGACATGCTGATGGCCAAAATGGCTGGGATATATATACCGAAAAAGGCCATAAAAATTGAATCTAAAGGTCCTCGTTATGAAGTACAAGATTTTGTTATAAAAATTGGAAGTGTTTCCATTGGACCCAGTTTTCGAGGAATATTAGTTGAAGTAAGTACTGCTCATTTCTTTTGATAAGCAGATATAAAAAAAAAAGTAAAGTAATAACTATCCTCCGATTTAATTAGTGAATAATTTAATTTTTATCATGGAAATTCAGTTCCAGCACAAATAAATTTTTATTAAAAAAAGAGCATTTTTACTTTTGGTGAAGATTCTTTAATAAATATATTGAAAATAATTTATCAGGGTGCATAACAAGAAATTTTTTCTAAAATTAAATAAATAATATTCATCAAAAGTATGTCATGCATGCATACAGAGACTATATTTTTTCTAAGCATAGGGTGTTTTCTGTTTTATAATAATGCATAGTTTTTATAGAAAAATTTATAATTTTCTGTATTTGCACATTATGCCTGATTGTAAAATAAAGGAATTTTTTTTCCAACCCCCTCCCCACCACATTTTTTTTTTTTTTTAGAAATGGCACATGCATGAATTTGTATTAAATAAGTTTTAGCAAGATTAATAATAATAAAATATGACCTTTTTTCAATATTTTTAAAATAAGCAAATTGCTAGTTTATTTAGAGGATACATCATTGCTTCTATATTAATGCTGATACTTTCAGAATTGTATAACATAAAAATTCCTTTTTTTTTTTTTTTTTTTTAGTTTTTATTCTTGATACATCCAGTATTCCTTTCTTGATAAATCCCATAAAAAAAGTTCTATGACTATGCTTCCAATATTAAGGATGTAGAAAAAGAATTTTATTGTATTTCTTAAGAAAATTGAGCACATTCTTTTCAAAATTAAGCACTTTTAGATGCTTAAAAATATTTTTTTAATAAACAAATTTCATGATGCTATGCACCCTGTTTAGGGTACTATTTGATTATGCAAATGTAATTTTTAATTAAATGCATTGAAATAATTATATAAAAATATCATTTTGAGTATTGATGCATAGGAAAACAACTTTTCAATCGTATTTTTACAATCTTTTTCATTGCATTTTGTAAGCATATCAATTTTTTATTAGTATTTTGATGAATGTATTAATAAATTAGATTGTGCACTGCTTTTACTTATGCTATCAAGTCACATTTTCAAACACTACATATATAATGATATGTCATCACATATTGTAGAAATCAAATTGCTTACTAATGTTTAACTTATTTTATTTTCAACTAATATTCTAATCAATTAGAATAGTAATTGATTACTTACTTTTATTTATTTTGATTAAAATAATAGCTTGCTATATTTACTGTCTTTTGTATTCTTGTATAAGTTATTTAGTACTATATGCTAGTCTTAAAAACTACTGAAACGTTCACCAATATATCACTTTTTAAATTATAAAAGCTACCAAAACATATGCACAATGTAGCAATTTTCAAAGGTTGTCATACTTGCAATAATAACAAATAAGGGTTATTTAACTTGGTTTTGGTTATCAGGTGAATAAAATTGTGCTGATTATTTATTTCCTCGCTGAAAAGAAACTTTCTCTCTCTTTTAGGTAGAATATACACCCTGTGTTATTCCGCTAAGTTGTTGGGATTTAATGAGAGAACTTCTACAGGGTTTCATGGGAAACAGTGTACAATGCCCATCACAATATTTACAAGGGAAGATGAATGAAATTTATTCTCCCATTGATACAGTGCAGCAATACATGGAACATTTCAATATTTTTCGAAGAGCACCTTCTGGTGTGAGGTGACAACTAATTATTGTTTTTTAATAAATATACAAATATAACAGTAGGATTGATATTTCCTTTCTCTTCCAACATATTATACTAATTAATTTATTAAAAGCATAGTTGTTAATGGAAAAAAAGGTAAAAAAAATCTTTTTAGAAAATCTTAATTCTTATATGTAAATTTCAATAAATTAGTTTATATGCAATTATATTTTTGAATAAATTGCACTTTTTTAAATTAAAAACATCATTTAAAGGTTTTTGTATTAACCAATATATATATATACACACACACACACACACCATATGAATAACTATTAATCTCGTTTTGTTTCAAAAATATTGTACTCCCTAGAATAGTAAAAATTGATGCAATTCAAGCTTGGATAAACTTAATACACTTTTAAGATTCTCCTGTGAATATACATTTATACACAGTATACTAAAAATATTTTGTATGAATTGTTTCTCTTTCAATAGGGATTAAAGATATAAGAAGCTTATTGAATACTTTTTAAATTCTTTCAAGTAAGATTAGGTTGTCAAATAAATATTTATTTAGCTTGTAGTATCCATAACAGTTTCAACAGATGTAATCTTTTGAGGAGAAACTGTATGTATTGGAGTTGGAACATAGTTGTCATAAGTCCATTTAGGGTATACCCTTTTATAAAGATGCATCAGTACAACATCTTGAGACTGAAGTTGTTTATCAAACACACACTTCATATGGCCATGAGAACCTAAGTATAAAAAAGAAGATGAGAAATACAAAATTCAAAAACTTTAATGAAATTAAAAAAAAATAGTTATCAGACTTAAAACATCTTACCTAAAGCTTCACGAATATGACCTTGTCTTGCATATTTTGTGCGTAGTTCAATACTTTTGAAATAATTGATGTCCTCTAAAATTTTAATAAAAAATCATTGTAATATGAATATGGAAATAAGCATTAAATATAGTTTAGAAAATCAATATTTACCTCTGTTGAAGAACATAAACCTTACTACTGCTGATCTCTTAAAGATCTTGAATGGATGGCCACTAAGTATAATGCGCTTCACAACAATTCTGTTTGGATCAACATCCAGTACAGAGCCTGTAGCTACTAACTCATGTGAGCCTAAAAAGTAACAAACATGTTATTACAGATAAATTAAAAGTGTATAATTTTTGATAATTGATCAACAACAATACAAGTAATGATACTACAGTTTTCTACTATATCACAAGGAATGATTTTTTTTATTTCTTTGAAATAAAAATTAGATTCTCAATTTTAAATTCTTTACTATTGAAATAGAATCTATTGGTGAAATTATAAGACATACCCCCCCCCCCCCGCATTTAAACAGCGCTTTCACTTTCGAATTAAAGCTCTGGTCGCGAGGGCAGGCATATTGTAATTGTAATAATTTTTTTTTCATGCTACCAAAGCTATAATAGAATTCAACAAGTAGTTTTAGTTTGTTAAACAAAGATTAATGTACAAAACTTTGCTGAGATTTAAAAAAAATTTCCAAGAATTAACTTTTATATTTTTAATTTCCAATTTACATGATAGATGGTTATTATTTTTTTTTATTAAAACAATATTAGTGATTTAGAAATGAGTTCATGATGTATGAAAACAGAGTGTCATTTTCTGTTATTTCTTATATGAAAAAAAGGAAGAAAACTCATACTGCATATTTGTTGCAGTGAAATGCAGCATTTTGAACTTCAATAATCTAACAAATTTGAATTTATCACTACACTGGGAGAGAGAAATACACTAACAGTTTTATTGCTGTTTAGTGGTTTAGTTCATTAATGCCGATTAAAAGGTCTAAATTCTGAAAAAAATTAATCAGTTTTATGAAATTATAATATATATAATCTTAATTTAACTTAAATCTGAATTAATTTCCCATTTTTTTCTTAACTTAGTCAATGTTATTTTATTTTTAAAATTTCTATTACTCTCTGATCCCAATTTTACTTTTTTATTTAATTATTTCCAAAATTCACTCTAAAAGATTACCTTGTTTCTCATGCACAAGTGAAGGAATAAAAACCACCATCGCATACAACTTTCTTTCCAAGAAAGCCATAGGTGTTAGAGATTTTTATTCCCTTTCCTATCAGAAATTATCATCAGTATCTCTTAATAAAATTACTGAAAAGAAAAATTTCTTTCACTTTGCTCTTGTCTTCTGTTGCAAACAAATGCATTCCAATTTCATCTTCATATACAAATTATGTTTCCCATGATAAAATAAATTGAAGTTCATTTCAAAACACTTTCCTTTTGGCAATGCATCTACCAAAATTATGCTATACAATTATAATATGGTTTTGAAATATTTAAACACCAGTCAACCTTCAAACCATGATTTTAATTATGGTAATAAAAATATATAATTGTATATATTAAAATTTATTATTATATTGATATGAATTCTTAAACATAAGAGAGAATTTGTGGAAAACAGTTGTTTTTAACATATATGCATGCAAAAATTACCATTTGGTCTTTGTCTAAAAACTACAACTGAAGCAGGTGGAAAAGTTATGGGAGCGTAGAAAGAAGCTACTACAGAAGTATCTGATGGCAAGAAGCGTTCAAGCTAAAAAAGAAATATTTCCATGTAATGGAGGTAAATTGTAATAAAAATAATTCACTGAAATATAAAGAAAAGTAAAATTTTGTTACTATCAAACAAACTGACAATTTGTAGTTATAATAATTTATAAGGAGTTCCTTTGCATTAATGTTACCATTAATAAAATCAGGATAAATTATTAATTATAAAACTTTTTAAATTATCTATGACTATAATGATTTTAATACAGCAAATTAATTTTATTAGTAAGGATTCAACAAGAGGTTGATAGTTTTCTTCTATTTAAACTTGATATTTAATTTATTCTTCATAACTTTCATTAAAAAAAAGTGTAATATTGTTTAACATTACATTTCAACAGATTTTGACTTAATTGGCTCGACATATATTATGCTAAAAGTTATAAATTAAAACTTTAAAAAAATGATTTTGAATTAATATAAAAAAACAATGACAGAACAAAAAACTAAATGCCGAAAAAAGCATATTTTGAGAACTTTACAAATAATGCTACTTTTTCTTCTGAATCATTAACTGAAGTTTCTGCATTACAGTCATTTGCATAAATGTTCTGTCCTGAAATGAATATGCAATAATACATTCTTCACTCGTGATTAAATGCATGATTTGCATTAAAAATTATATGATTACTGAATGAAGGCAACAGAGGCAATATTAGTGCAGCTGATTAAGTTTGAACAAATTAGGACAGTAATATTATAAAAGGAGATATCCTTTTTGCCCCGGTTCAAACAGAATGAATAAAAATGATGCATATCTGCACAGTCGATAGTTTTATGTAGATAAGAATACTAGCGTCTGATAAGTTTTGAGCAAATAGTTACAAGAAATATTGACAAATTAAGAGAATAATCATTTATACCTGCAATGTGTGGTTAAAATTGAGCTGCTATAAGTTCTGGAATAAGACTATAGATAATCAGGGAGCAAATACAAATTTCCTCTCGACATTTGGTAGCAAGTTTTGCATTTACTTTTAAGCAGGGAAATTATTTTCGGTCATTCCATGAAAAGAGGTAATTAAATTTTTGAGCAGAATGTAGTCAGCCATGTCCACAAACAAGATGTGTACTAATGATGGTTTGCCACTAGTAGAAAGAAGGGGCTTTTAAAGTAAGCATTTCAGGTCAACCTCAAGCATAGTTTAAGAAGAAATTTCATATTCCTTTGACTGCCTTTAATGCAGTGTTATATACGAGAGCTATAATTGTACATTTCAAAGTGATATTGTTCATGGGCAAATACTTGGATAAATGGGTCAGCACGAAAATTTTAATTTCAAACAACATCTGCGATCTAGTTTATTCTTAGAGATACTAACATTCTATCATTGTCTCTAATGGCAATTTCAGAATCGATCACCAATTCTCATTGAGTGAGATATAATTGGAAGAATGGCTTCATTAGCTTTTCCTCAAGAACTATTACAGATCTTATTATACAACTACTATGAATACTCATCATGGATAATGATATCTAACTCTTGTGCAATTGAATAAATACATGATTTCATGGGGATTCTACAAAGTGGTATGTATAAGGATTTTCGGGAACCAATTTCATCAAATTTACCAAACTACTATTGGTGTACTTTTTCATTTCACTTTCATATTTTACTGCAATAAATATGTTATTTCTACAAACTTGATGCAATCAGTATTTGTATTTTCTTCCACCATTATATACTACTCACCTTGAATTTATTGCCAGCTTTATGTTCAGAAAATATGGGCTTACAAGTGAATCTTCGAAATCCAACATGAAATATCAAAGTATCTTTAGATTTGATAGGTACTTTACAAGATGGATGCTTTCGAATTAATGTATTAACAACTGACATTTTTTGTTCATGAGGCAGTAGTCCATAAACTGTCATTACTGGTTTTTCTGTCCTTGCATTGTCTAAAAAGATTTTTAAAAATATGAGTACAAATGTATAATAAATTCCATTTCATTCTTTAAAACTAATACTTTTAAATATTCATAAAAGAGTCAGTAGAAATGCAGTATCAATGTTCAAACAGTAAAAAAATAAAAGACTGATAAGAAAATTGGAGTTAGATCAACTAATTTCACCTTAATTTATGACGATAATTAAATACTGCAGTTATTATGCTCTTTTTTTTTAAAAAAAAAATCATGTTACAGGTTGTATGAATAGCATGCCAATTACATATTTTAAACAGACCTAGATTCATTTAAATATGTAAAAACATTTTTAAAGATTATAACTCAAAATTTTCCAAAAAATAAAATAAAATAAATTTTAAAAAATCCTGAAAGGCAATGAATGAACAGTATTGATATTGATTACAAAGTTAAATGATGCATATATATATTTAATTTTTTCAATAAAGTGGTTTGGCTACCTATTATAGGAGTGGGGACATTTTGGAACAGTATTTATAATGAAAGGTTACTTAATGAACATGACTTAAATGATATAAACCATCATTTCTTAATTATTTATTTCATTTTTAAACTAATAGTTTACTATAAGGTCAATAAAATTAATATTATAAGTGCATTTGAGAAATGATGCAAAACATTAAAATCTAAGAAATGCGCTATTGAAATACTAATTGCATACTAAATGTACTCCTCCCTTGAACTCTTAGTTTCACTTTTAACTCTCTCTCATAATTATTGCAATCCTTTAATACACGAGTTTGTTTATATTTCTCAAATCTACAACTAATAATACAGAATATATTCTAACTATAAAGAATAAATTGAAATAAAAAAATATTACCATATAATGACTGTGGTACATCAGCAATATGCACAGTAACATATTCACCAGGCTGCAAAATAATAATATTTCAAATTTTAACTTCCATTGCAGGAGTATTATTTTTTCTTTATGATGTGATACAGTGAAATGATTGCACATTAAGAAAAAGAAACCAAAAACATATCTTTACTTCATGGATAAGATAATCATCTTTTTAAAAAAATTAGAAATTGATTAACAATTAAAGGGCTCGTGGGAAAATACATAAATTGATAAATGTCTAAATTCTTAGTAACATTTTAAATTGATAATGTATCTGAAGTACTAATTATATTAATATAATAATTAAAAAATCATTCAATAAAAATGTTGGAAATCTCTGAGAAGAATACATATACAATGTGAAAGGAATTCAACAATTTAATATTTTCTTATTATAAATTAATTATGTTGTTTCCCACTTTATAAGTGAATGTATACACAAGAGATCAACCAGTCAATCTAGTTTTGTTCAATTCAATAAATACTACCTTTAGATTATAAGCATTCAAAGCTTCCATTCAGAAGGAAAAGATGTCAAATTTTGCTGCAAGGAAAATCCTTTGCCTGAATGTTCCAAAATTATTAAATCATATGAAATAGCATTGAGTCAAACTACAATTCATAAGTGGAGCTGACGGTTCAAAAAGGGTTGAAGAATATTAAAGATTGTGAGGATAGGGCAGCTATCACTATTCATTAGTATCAAAGAAATTTTGGATAGCAACAATGAAAATTGTTACTAAGATTTCAGAATTTGTTGGTATTTCAGCTTAAAGTTGCTAAGTCATTTTAATTGGCTGACTAAATATTAATTACAAGTGCTAAAAATTATTCCCAAAATTCAGATATTTTAAAAGAAGAATGGGCACATGCAAATTTGAGAGATAACAGTAAGACACACAGTGGATTCAAACACCTAGAATCAATTGACAACAGGTAATGACATTTGATGCTTTTAGTAGAACCTGGTAACAGGTAAAAGAGTGGATGTCCCTATTATCACCATAACCAAAAAAGTTTATTAATGGCCAGTCATTTTAAAGGGACGATATTGTTAACATTTCTTTATAGATTGCAAGAGGACTGAATACATAAATTCTTTCAAGATATTCGCATTGTCACAAAAAAAAAAAAAAAAAAAAAAAAAAATCTTAAATGTTTGCTTGATTTAATGAGATACATGCTATCAGATTTTTGGAATGCCAAGTTGTAGGCTCATGATAATGTACCAGTTCACAGGTCCCTCCTGATGTTAAATTATCTGCACAAGTATCACGTTATTTTCACAACCAGGTTATTCATTTGATCCCACATTTTTGACTTCTTTATATGATAAAAATTTCCTTAAAGGGCAAGAAGAGTCGTAGCAAGTAATATCAAATGCACTGGAGAATATTGCAAAAGAAGATTCACAACTTTATCTAAACTACAACAGAAATGCATAGATACACAGGGTGGATACTTTGAAGAACATAACAAATAAGTTCTATCTATCCTCATTCTTTGGTTTAAAAAAACACTTTGATTTTTTAAAAACATAGTAAATGTATATATGTAAACATACTACTGAAACTTCAGCTATTGATATTGCTATATTTCAACAAATTTAAGTATGATAGTAAAATGAAAGAATACTCTTTGAGAATAATTCTATCTTACCTCTGCCCCTTCTTTCTCAGATGTTAAAACATTCTTTTTTGTTTGTTTAAAGTTTTGAAATCTAAATATTCTGCCATATTCTTCAGGTAAATTTTCCATTGGATCCCATGGGTCCTTATGAAAGCTTTTAAGGCCTCGGTATCTAGACGAAGAAGAAAATAAGTATCAAAATCTGAATAAGTAAGATTAAAATAAATAAGACAAAGTATAAAAATAAAAACAAAGATTTTTATACTTTTGATATCTTTTACGAGCTTCAATATCTAAAGGTGTATCTTCCTCATCAGGAAACATTTGATTCATTCGTTCTTCTTTAAAACGAACCAAGCTGAAAAATAAAGCAAAGCAATTGTACTAATTTCAACACATATAATCAACAATTGGGCTAGCTCTAAATATTAAATTTTTTACTAGTTAGTAAGTTTTTACTTTTTTGAAATAAAAGTAATAACAACGAATAATATAAAGAATAAAATACAAACGTTTGTCTTTCTTCATCCATGTCCATATTTTTATCGTAATTTTCATCTTTCATTTCGGATGTTGACTCCTACAAAATCAATTTAACAGTTAAAATACAAATTGTCTAAATTTTAAGCTGAATAAAATTAGAAAAAAATTCCACTTTATTGTTTATGAATAAACATACTGCTGTTTCCATTTCATCTTCTATTTCCTCTTCATTTTCACTATCCGATATCATTGCACTGCCCTCCTGAGAATCTTCATCACTAGCATCACTTTCTTCATCTTCACTTTCAACAATCCAGGCAGCTTGATATTCACTGGTACCTTCCACAACTTTTTTAACTTCCCTTTTTGATTTATTCTCAGCTGAAAAAAAAATCAGTAAGGAAATGTATGTCAGGAAATGAAGTAATATAAAGCAAAAAGGGATATGTTACAATCAACTAAAAACAAGTTTATTTCATTTTTTTAAAAACACAATCATAGAAATACAATCAGAACGAGGTAAATTTCAATCATGTTAAATCCAGTAATCAGTAATCAATAATTTGACATTTGCAAATTTCATTAAAATAAAATTATAGTATTTGCTGATAGTATAAAAATCACTTTTGCAAATTAAAGAAGTTAAAAGCTGTGAAATTTTGAAAAGTTAACTCTAAAAACAAAATAATTTTTAAAATTTAAAAATATTTCCAAAAGAAAAAAATAATGCCACAAAAAAAGCTACTTGATTCAAACATAACAAGTTCAAAATAAAAATTATGTTTAAAAAAAAAACCCCATTATGATGCTTTTATGAATTACATATAATACAGTTTTTATTAAAGAAAGAATGGGAAAAATTTATAATTTAGCAGTTAAATACAAATGGAAATTTAATGTCAAAGATATAAAATATAATTTGCTTACCTTCATCCAATTCTTCTTGAGTTGGCCATGTTTGCTCCCCTTCCATTGGGTCAGGAATCATTTCTGATTGTAGAGATTCCTGATCAATTGGATTGGCTGTCTCCTGCAACAAAATATATTTAATACAAAATTCTTAAATTTTTAAAAATTATTTAGATTTACACATTAATTATACCTTATCAAATATTTTAAATGTCACTATCATACAATGGACATCCTTATTACATATGGCTCGCATACACCTAATTTTCAGCAATAATAATAAATATATAAAATACAAATTAATTAATATGCATACCTGAATAGCTTTTTCATTTTACAGTTACATAGTCTGGTAATTAGTAAAAGTGCTAAAAAGGCCACTAAATTTGGATAAATGTTCTGCTAATAGTTTTTAATAATTTCCTAAATTACCTAATTATCAGATGAAGGGTGCTGAAAAAGTAGATAGCGTATGTGTGGAAAATATGATTTGAAGAGACAGTCATGGAGCTCAAGGAAATAATTATAATTTTTATATATCATCAACACAACATTTTTTGGCAGGACAGTGGTTGCGATGCAGAGAACTAAATAGAAGGAAAAAAAAAAAAAAAACCAGGGAAAGAGAGAGCATGGAAAAAAATACTTGGAATTTAAATAGCTTAATAGTTTTCGAAAATAATTTGCAATTATAGTGTTTCAATTCTTTGGGAAAAATAATAGCCCATGAAATTCAGAAGTTAAAATTTGAAGCTGGAGTTCAAGTAATAAGAAAATTATTTTCAGGATGTAGATTAATTAGAAATTATTACACGATTAATCCTAAACAATACTAAGATCAGTTAAACCGGAAACTCTACAAGATATCTGAAGACAACAGTTTTCAAAATACACACAAATAGTTTGTTAAAGAAATTGCTGATATTATATAATTTTTAAATTAACTAAAATTCTGAAATAGTTTTTTTTTTAAAAAAAGAAAACATATTAAGGAGCACAAAAGATAATGCATTTATTTATTCAGTGTTATACATTTAAACAAAAACGATTGAATAAAAAATAAAAATGCCATTTAACAGAATTGTATTTGGATGTTAATCCAAACAATTGTTTTAATCATGAGATTAAAAATAAAATAAAAAATAAATCTTTAACCTTTAGATAATGGGTACAGGGATTTAATAAAGAAATATACAAGTTCTTTCTCCTCTTTTCATGTAATTAGAAAATATTTGTGGTTTCCTTCAACCACTCATAGAGTTACTATTTTTGTTTTCTTTCAATGCTAATCATTAGGGACTGTTGAATTGAGACAAGGAAGCAAAATGATTAGTTACATGATTAGAATAGATGTAGATTTATTCAAAGGGAATATGAAATGAAATTCTAATATGTATTGATCAGTATTATAACAACCTGTAAATTAAAAAAAAAAAAGACTGCACAGCATTTGTACTACGTATAAATAAAAATTAAATTCAACCCATATTAAAAAAAATATATATATATTAGTATATTGTGAAATGATATATTTTCAGCATATGAATACTTGCCATAGGATTAGAAATTAATATTTTTAGGTACATATAGGTATAAAAATCATTATGCTCATCTGCTGTAAAACTCTTAATTTCAGACAATAATTGCAATTTATTGTAAAGAACAACAAAAAGGAACAGAGTTATATATAATATATAATTTATATTCTATTTTATTTATAATAAATTTTAATTAATAATTGCATTCCTTAGATTGAGAAATATATTTTACTTACACTTGTTTGTAATATCGTATTGAATTTTTCACTGCTATGAGGGTCATGTATATAGTCAATCTGACTCATTTGAAAGGTTCCCCAACCAGGTAGATGCACAAGGCCATTAACATTCAGTGGCTGACCACGAATATACCCAGATACTTTGAGAGTTCCCTTGTTAGAATCCTAAAGGGAAAGGAAAAAAATAAAAACCAGAAATAGTATTATCAACAATGTAGTAAGATTAAAAATACAAAAAGAGGTACAACATAAATATTTTGAATTTTAATAAAGTTTTAACAAAACATATTACAGCTAAAAATATTTCATGGCAAACAAAAAAAAATAACTTGAAAAGTTTTTCTATTCAAATTATTAATATATATTTTGAATAGAAAACTCGAAATATCAATATAAAAGAGAATTTTTTGACATTCAAAATCATATCAGCATGTTAGAATTCAACTTTTTAAACTTGCATTTATATCATTAAAATTTGTAACATGGTCAACTTAAATTATGCTATTTTTTAAGCTATAATTCTCATTTGATAGATGGATAATATTATCAGATTGAAAGATATTAATTTTTCTCTCATTCTATATGAAAATGCATCTTCATATAGAATGAGCCTCTTGCATCTTGAAACTCAAACATTTTTTTATTACAGTAGTTAAAATAAAACACACATACACATATGCTTAGAAGAGAGAAGCTCTAAAAGATTTTTCAGTAACAAAAGTAGAGGGCAACAGGAATGCAATAGCAGAAAGATAATCTTTAAAATATTTCAAATTAGCAACTGGCTTGTGATAGTCTGCATTCAATGCACATGTAATAATTTTTTAGATGTAATCAAGACAGATGACAATGAAAACGTTTAATTTTCCATATAATTATTTAAAAAGTAGCAGTTTCAAAATCTTAAAATTTCACTAATTTTTAGAAATGTGAATATTAGGACAAAGAAAAGTTAAGCAAGAACATTTTGATTTTAATGAACAGATTGCAGTAAATTCCATTCAATTAAATCACAATATCTTCCTTTTCACTGTAGACTTCACACAATATCATAATATGATTAATAATGTATGTTGATATTTATTTCATTTAGAGGATATATGTGTAACCAAAGTACATTTGAAAAAAAAAACAAACTTACAGGATCCTTTAGTTCAAATAACATATTTTCTACTAACAAATGAGGCCGATTATCTCTAAATCCAATGGAGCGCTGTTTTTGGCTACCAATTTGGCGTAATAATAACTGAAGTTCTTGAGACGTATCAGCTTGATGTAGTTTAATATCAGGAAATCTGAGATAGATAAATAAGCAATTTACTTTTGTTTATTTATTATTAATAGTTTATGCATGAAATGAAAATAATGAACAAAACATCACATGAATAACAATATGATAGCATTTTTAGATGCAGTTCTTGTAATGCTTTCCAGGGAATAAATAACTTCATTTATAATAATTAAGCAAATTTATTCAAAATGAAACAAAACTTATTAAAAAGTTTTTAAAAATATTTATCCTATAATCTATATTTTTAAAAACTGAAATTACAAAGCATCTCTCCGAAGAATTGTTGTAGATTATCATAATTGGATAATCAGTAAATAATAAACTAAAATATCAAATATGCTTATGCTATAATCAGAAATAATGCCTTCACATTGGATAATTACAAAAAAAAAAAAAAAAATTTAAAACATCATACCTTGAATCAAGAGTTTTTTGCACTTGCTTCCGAAATTCTGCTTTCTTTTTAGGATTCATTTTGCTCAAACCCTACAACAAATTACGTATAAATATGTAGGGAAATCTTTCTTAAAGAATTATCTTCATATTTCATTACTGCAATTTTCAGTTTTATCAGATCATTAATAGTAAATAAAAGAAGCAAACAACCGTATCACTGTTTAGGTAGAATAAATATAAATCACTCTTACATTTATTACATCAAAATAATTTATTTGCAAAAATAATAATATAATCCAATATTTTACAATTTTTTTAAAGTGTGACAGCTTAAAAACATTCACATTATCCAGAAAGTTTCTGTAAACTATAATTAACAAAGATCCATAATAGTTTACAGAAATTTGAAGAGTAAAAACTAGTTATATAAAACTAAAAACAATACAAAATTGTTTATTTGTGCAAAGAAGCATGAAAATGTTGTATTAGTGAATATCTTCAGAAATCTATGTCATAAATAAGCCAATTGCATACTAAATTGTAGTTTACTCACACACACAAAAATGAAATAAAAAGTATTAAATACAATACAATAATAATTAATATCCCTTGATCAAACAATCTACCTCCTGAATTAGCAGATATTAAGATAGATAATAATATAAAAAAATAAAAAATGGACAGAAAAAAATGTGCAAAATAGAATAAAATATTTAGAATATTGACTTTAAGCATCACCAATTATTCATAGCATCATATTAAAAATTAAAAACCATTGCTAGATAATGAGATATAAAGAAATGCAAATTTCTGTGTCAATATCAATAAGTTAAAAGAATGAAAATGGACATTTTAAGCTTTTTTTTTCTAATTAGAATTTTATATTAATTATATAAAATGTATATTAAATTTTTACAAATTAACAGCTATAATTTTGTCACAAATTCCTGGAGAATTTATTTTAAAGAAATAACTACTTTATAATTGCAGATTAGACATCCTCCCCCCATTAAATTCCTATAAGGTGAACATTAGAAGATAACAGTGAAATCAATAAATCTGGATATATATATATTTTTTGGAAACCTGCAACAGTTAAATTGTTTGCAGTGTTAAATTAGATACATGTATCTATTTTCCAACTGAAAAAATCACACTAGTGAGCTTCTCGACATTTTTTTAACATTCAAATGCTCATAAAACATTTGAAAAACCCATTAATTTTTATACAAATTATTTTAATTACTAGCCTTTATTTAAAATCTAATTCACATAAATTCTGCAATAAAAGCTTTAACTTTGAGTTTCATAACATGAAAAACTAATTAATATAATAGGTTGATTTAGAAGAAATAAACAAAAATATTTAATCAGATTACATTAAAAGGAAATTGAAATATAAACTTTCAATTGTAAATGTATATAATATCTACAAACATGCTATGAAAAAAAAATATAGGAACTTTTAATTTACTAAAAAAAAAAAAAATATTTATAGGTTTTCTGCTCAACTTAATTAAAACAAACACATAAAATTAGTTCCCCCCCCCAATAAATACAATATTCAAATAAAATAATCAAGAGAATTGAATAACTTTTAACAATTTACTGAATATAGCACAAATAAAAAATAAATGATGTATTCTATGTAAAATATTAAAAAGAAAAGAAAGTACCTGAGCAACATGAATGGTTGTAGGCAAAGCATGGGCCATGATAACTGAAAGTAATGAATCTGTATAATCATCCAAAGGATTAGAAGAATGCAGCAGGAGTAAAATTTCACAAACCTGAATTTAAAAGAAAAAAAACAAACAAAAAACAGGAGGAGTAAAATTTTACAAACATGAATTTAAAAGAAGGGGGGAAAAAGCAAAACAGTCTTTACATATCACTAAGCATCTATGTATTAGAAAAGGATATATTTATAAAATAAAAATATGTTACCTTTAAGGCATCCATTATAGAATGTAAATCAAACTTGTTAGGTATCATAAATGTATACCTTTGTTTAAAGCGAAAGCAGCTGAAAGAAAATAGACTTCTTAAAGACAATTCTATCAAATATATTTAAATAAAAAAACATGAAAATTAAGGGAAAATAATTTAAAAAATTAAATTTTTTAGCAGGAATTTCAATAATTATAATGAATTTAAATTTATTAGAATACAGTGGGCATCCAGGATGAAAGAACAGATTAAGTAGCACGACCACAATAGATATGGGAGAAAGAAGAAGAAAAAAATAGATTAGGTACATCATAGAAACAGGCACATCAAAGAATACATATAATTAAAATATAAAAACTCACAGTGGTTTAATAAATGTAAAAAAACTGCCATGAGTAACTATCCTAAGAACTCTTCTCCCAAAATATTAAAGATATCATAAGGGTTATTAAGTTACAGATAATTCAACAAATCATAGATTAAATTGAAATGATAACAATAGTTAAATTATTACTAGTAGATATTTTTTTTTTGTGTGTGTATTTCTCTAAATTTAAATAGTTTGTGGGGATCATTTCATCTCTGACTCAGATACCTCTCAATTTGCCAAAGCAGCAGCTAGTCTAATTTGTTAATGGAAATCAGGCATCTGCGAACATCTTCACAATGCACTGAGCATTTGCATGCACAGATGCTTAAATTCTATCATATGAATTGTGAATTAGAACCAGAGAGCACCAAATACAGTAAAGTTATGGAGAGAGGAGGATGTTCATATCTGGAATCTCATTAACAAGTGGTTCCAGTATCAGCTTCCAGGCTGACCATATGCATATGTTTCTCTACCTATGAGCAACAGCCAGGATACTCAGTTGTTGAACCTATTGTAAATTCTTCAATCTTCTGTACATCTTACTAGATGCCAGCTCACCAAGTTCCTCAGGAAGTATAGTAATTATGATGTAAGGTGCATTAACAGATATCAGCAGATGTTCATTCTTGTTATATTTTTAATTTGTTGAACGAGTGTTTCTATTAAATTGCAAAAAATAAAGATTAATTGTTCTAACATTTTTGTTTAACTGGTGCCTTCACTGTCATTCTGAATGATTCAGAAATGTGAAGTGATATAAAATCCTCCGAACGTTAATAACTACATACATTGACATTTATAATCAAAATGCAATTTAATTATTTCTGATGGATTTTTTTTATATTCCTCTAAACTTAAATAGTTACAAAACATATGCATTGACTTTTATAATCAAAATTAAGAATACAGTTATATAAATAAATTTACCTTATATGAGAATAACCCATTGCACTTTCTGTAACAACTAAATCTTCATCACAAGATTGTAATTTCTCTAAAAACTCAGAAGCATTTACAGAATCATCAAGAGGTAATATCATCTAAAAGCAAATTATATATACATATTTAAAAGAAACACAGTGAATCCCCAAGAAAAAAAAAATCTATAATATGAATAAAAGTTGAAGTTTGTTAAAGTAAACTCTAAATTCTTATATGGCAATATGAAATTTAGTGGATATTCAATTTGCATGTAAAGTCAGTTTCAATGTGCATTCATTTATAGATTTAAATTTTAACCATAAAGCGAAATCTATCATGATGTGATCCTATTACTCAAATTTTTCTCTGTAAATCATTATTCATTGACAAGTAAAAAAAAAAAAAAACAATAATAATTCTTTATCCTGATTGAATATTATCTATTTGGAAAATGCATCTTGTTAAGACAGACAAAAGTAACAATATTCATGTTACTCTCTTTTACAATTCTATACTATTGTTTTTACTATTATTAATCTTTGATTTGTACTTACTATAATCTCAAATGCAAAATTAAACCAATTATAATTAAAATGCTTCCCCCCCCCCTTTCAAATGCAGACATATGCATTCTGATAATTTGCTGACTTAAAAAATGCTACAATATTTATTTGCTGCCTACAGATTTTAGTAGATGCTTTATATGATATATAAAGTGTGCTTATAAATGCCATTAAGCAAAATATATCTATAAGATAAATATGAGTTTAAATTAAACTGACTGCATAAATAAATTTGTTTATCATTCATTCATTATTTATTCCCAATATTGATGTTTATAATAAATAAATTACCTCTCTTATTATATAAAATACATATTATTATTATTTAAATATTATATAAATGAAATTACCACAAGTACTGGTTCAGATTTAAGGCCACCTAACTTCCTTTTCTGTCTGAGAACTTCTTCCCTTTTTGTTTTACGGAGCTGTTGCATCTGTTAAGAATCAGAAAGACAAATCAGTAAACAGATTTTCAATTTTTTCATGCTGAATTAAAATAAATTTCATCAAATAAGATCAATTCTAAAAATTATTATATAAACAAAGACATTTTACTAATACTTTAATCCATTATTTAATTCATAATAACATAGTAAAAGTAGCCAAATTTTAGATCAAATAGTGGAAATTACTTTGAAAAATTAATTTTATTTTCAATAATCTTTGTAATCTTGCGTTCCCATTAACACATAAGAAAATGAAATAATGGTATGTCATGTATTCTTTTAATGAGATCTTAAAATCAGTATAAAGCTAGTAATGGCCTTTCACAAGTGCTACAGAATAAGAATTTGGCTGTGAAGGTCAGTACTTGAACTTGTGAAATAATATACATTTAAAAATTCTGATCAAACAGTCTAAAAAAGACTCCAATCTTCTGACTCTATCTATTCCCATGTAGGAAAAGGGGTAGCCAAGAAAAATTATTGCAATATAAAAACTTTTAATCTTTAATAAAAATGAAAGCATTTTGATATCTTAATAGTAAGCTTTAGATAGCATTTTCTTTTGCTAAAAGTTTTAAACCTTGTTTTGACAAGTTCTTAAATCAAATTCCTGAGTTATCCTTTAGAAAACTGCGGTTGTTGACAAGCTTACTTTATGTACTATACACTTCCACAATTAAAGTCACAATTTTGTGTACTTTGATCAGATGAAAGAAAATCAGGTAATTAATTATGAGAAAACTGGTAGAGGAATAAAGTAATAATATAAGCAATCATTTATATTAGTATTCATTAATGATAATTTCTACTACATTATTAGCTATATAAATAAAATAAATATGAGCTGTAAAAAATTAACACCAGAAGCATACAAAACTGGCTACAAATGCTGAGAATATGCATTATTCTAAAAACCAGAAATAATTTATAAGAAATCAACATTAAGAACTCAACAAATAATTCATAAGAAAGATTCATTTGAAATCAACAACCTCAAGATACTTTAAAACCACTTAAACTACACTGGCAACCAATTCTTCCTTCATCATTATTATTATTCAGTGTAATGAATAAGAAATACAAATTGCAAACACAAAGAATAAACCGTATTTCAACAAAAGCGTAATATAAGCTATGTAGGTTCAGTTATTATGTTATTTAGCAATTTAAGGATAGCAACTTTGACATATGGTAATATCCATATGTATTGTATACATCCCATAATTATTTTCAACAATGCAGTTATAAGGATAAGAGAGTGAAATTTTGCTATCCATAGGTAATGTATTGCCCTTATATTAATAGACAACAACATCAAGAATACAGTTTAGATCTGTTCCTCTGTAAGATTTATGTAGAGGACATAATGAAGCTACAATATAACTAAGCTATGACTATAATAAAGCACATTTTTTCAAAAAAATATCTTTTTCATATTTTGATACATAAGTTAAAAATCAGGATAATGAAAATAAAATTTTGAATTCAAATAAATCAATCAAGTTTTATACAAAATAAATAAATAAAATAATAACAAAATATTTATTTGAAAAGGGGCCAAAAACCAAGCTATGAAAAAAAAAAAATCTGAACAAGCAGAATTATAGAAGTTAAAATGAATTATACAGCCAAATTTAAAGAAAATATGAAATTTAATATAATTATTAATAATAAATTTTTAATCTATCTTTACATGCAATATCCACAGGAAAATAAGCAAATTTTTATCAAACTGTTATAATTTATTTTTCATGTAATATTGATCTCAACTAATGGAAAAAATGTAAAATAATTTCACTTTTTCCCCATTGCTAGTTTTACTACAAAAATTATATAAAAAATGTTTAAATTTTATTACAGTTGCTACATATTTTTAAAAGCAAATTTATAAAATTTAATATTATTTGAATATAATTAATAAAAAAACCCCATAAATTAAAAGAAAAAAGCATATTATAAAGATTGATCAAAATGTAATGTATTCCAAATTATATTTAATCTTTGATTACATAATTAAAATGCTTCAAAAATGTTTACCTACACAGTACTGTATAAATTAATTAGGACAAACATATTTTTTAAGAAAATTGTTTCTTTCTTGGGGACTCAAACCGGTTTCAACTGCATTTTCTTACAACACGCGACTGCCCTTGACTAGTCTAAACCGGTTTGACCACGTAATCATGACATGTCAAAAAATTTTCCCCTTCAGTTACACTTCATTTGCTGTAATAAGTGGTCGCTTGTGTGAATTGTCTCTTTCTGGCATGTATTTAAAAAATGGATATCACTCTCAGGAAAAGGACTAGAATTGTTACCCTTAGTCAGCATGACTGCAAGGGATATTGCTGCAACAGTTTGAGTTGAAAAATCCAGTATTTCTAGGATTATTAATCAGCAAAAGAATTTTGGGAATATTTCTCCAAAACACAAGAGTAAATGTAGAAGCAAATGCAAGACCATACCTCGAACAGACAAATTTCTTGTACGAAATAGTACAATGCATCCTTACAAAACAAGTAGAAATCTTCAGAGAGAATTATTAGCTACTGGTGTGAGTGTGGATTCATTGACAGTTCGACAAAGGCTAATTGAAACTGGGAGATTTGCAAGAAAACCAATCAGAAAACAGTTATTAACAGGCCAGGAAATATCAATCCTGGACTGCACAAGATTGGAAGAAGGTTGTATTCAGCGACGAAATGCATTTTCTTGTGCAAGGGTTTTGACCAAGATTTGTTAGGTGAAGTGATGGAGAACCCATCAGGGAACAACATCTTATTCAAACAGTTAAGCACCCTCAGAAACAGATGTTTTGGGGTTATTTTACTTCTGAAGAACCTAGCAACTTATGGGATGATGAACTCTAAACAATACATTTCTATAATAGAAAGTAAAATTGTGCCTATGATACAAACGTTCGCTGGTGGTGTTGGTATCTTTCAACAAGATCTTGCTCCATGACATACGTCTAAGCTAACAACGAATTTTTTTCAAGAACAGAAAATAACGGTTTTGGATTGGCCTGGTAATTCTCCAAATGTAAATCCCATCGAACATTTATGAAGTATTGCAAAGAGATGTGTGAGTAAAATGGACTGCTCAACAAAGAAATCAATGATTGTGAATACTATGAAAGTTTGGTTTTGTGATGACGAGATCAAAAATTTGTTCTAATTTAGTGGAATCCATGCCAAACCGTGTACAGGACCTCATTCAAGCTAGAGGAGAACATATTTTGTATTAGATTGCTATACCGTGCATGTAAGTTAACCTATACTAATTAAACAATATTTGTGAATTTTTTTGTGTTTGTCCATTCCAATTAATTCACACAGTACTGTACATTCCCCTCCCCCTATATATTTCTGAAAAAATAATAATAATGGCAATTAAAATCAGTATTAAAAATATTGTAATAATGATAATGGGTAATAATGATCTGGTTATGTCACCATGTTCATTTGCCATCCCCCGTCCTATCTTGAGTTTTCTGGTTGAGTAATATATACGATTCTTTAACACCTTACAATTTTTAAGGTATATGAAAACAAACAAACACATGTACATAGAATTGTATAGTCTTTCATAAGAAGGTACTAATATTTCAGGAAAGTCTTTCACCTAAATTCAATTTGCAACGGAATGCTGAATACGTTCTTATGTTCTGTTGATCAAACAGTAATGTTGAATTCTCCCTAACAATTTGCTTAAATTATATCATGTTTCTTCAGTAAAAGAAAATATGCCTAGAAGCTTAAATTTAAAATAAATTCTTACTTGTATAAATTTATTTCTTTATATATAACTGTAAAATTTATTTGCTTATGTATTGGGTTGTTCGGAAAGTAATTTCGTTTTTTCCCGACAGAGGATTTAATAGTATTTTTTTGCACCCAACTTCACATTTAAGCCGTATAATTTTTATATTCTTTGAGAGCCCATATAGCAAGGCTTGTGTGTGAAAAATTCCAATTAATTCTAAGCAGTAGTTTTTGGTTGGTGCCCTTTTAAATAGGGAGAGCGATAAGCAACATTTTCGACATATCTTACTGTTTTACTACAGAAAGGATAAAAATGCTGTTCAAGCCAGAAAGAAATGGACTGATGTGTATAGAGAAGGTGTGTTGACAGTATGTCAGTGCCAGAACTGGTTAGCTAAATTTTTTAGATGGTAAAACCTTCACCTCAAATGAGGAGGTCAAAAACCACCTCAATCAGTTTTTTGGCAGCAAAGCCCAAAAATTTTATGAGCATGGAATTATGCTACTACCAGAAAGATGACAAAAGGTGTTGGACCAGAATGGCCAACATATAATTTAATAAAGTATTTGCTTATTCTACAAAAACTGTCTTTCATTTCCACAAAAAAAAAAAAAAAAATTACTTTCCGAACAATCCAATAGAATGTATGGTTGTGATGCTAAATTGCCTGAATGAATAAAAAGAAATATTTTTAGTAAAGAAATGCTTTAAAATTGTCTTTAAAAATAATTTTAAAATATATTTCATAGCTGTAAAAGTTTAAGTTATAAAATCCATAAAAGATAAAAAAAAAAGGTAACTATAACTTTAAAAAAAATATTTAAAAAAATCTTCTCCATTGAATAACTAGAAAATGTAATAAAATCTACTGTGTTAGAAAATAAATATACCTGATTTTTTCTTTCAGTTCTATTCATTTCATGTCTTTTGTGATGGGTCACTGCTTTAACATCAAGTTTGCCTAAAATGAAAAAATTACATTTTAAATGAATCATATGAAAATTATCATACATTCAAAAAAATAGTTTGCGTGTAACCGAATTTCAGATAATGTTAATGCAAGTAATTAAACTCTCTTAAATGGATTTTTTTATATAACATCACAAAGCCATATGGTCAATAGCAAATTTCAGTAATAGTATAAAGAAATGTCACAAGCTGATCAATTAAAATGATTATAATTTCCAAATGAATAAAGTTGGAAATAGAACGTATGCATTAAACAAAATCAGCACTTTGTTAAGTATAAATGATCAGGCTCCTATTTATTTCTTTAAGTTAATTCAATTCATAAAGGTTTATAATTGAGTACAAATAAGGGGGACAGTTCTAGAGACGGGTACCATTTTGCGCCAAATTTTTTTCTCGCCAAATTTTTCTCGCCAAGCCCCACGGACGCTGTAATCTTTAGAATTGTGTATCTCAATGTTATGACTATTTGCCAGAAATTTTTTTTGAAGATAACAGAGTTCATGGGGCTATGGCAGAAGAAAAATTTGGCATGAATAATAAAAAAAAAAAAGAATTATAAATAATTAAACAATGTGATTGATTTAATAGGTTAAGTTTATACCTATATTTTATCTTTTGAATATAAACTTATTTATGCAGAATATATATTGACACAACATTAATGTTTTTTCAAATAATATCTGCTTATGATGAATAATATAGTTGCTGAAATCAGTTTACAACATCCAGAATTGAAGAACTAAAGTAAAATAATTGAAGGATTAAATAAATTATACTACTTATGGTTTGTAAATTTTAAATATTCATTCTATTCAATTTTTTTGCTTTGTCCAAATGTCAACAATTTTGTAATGTTGGTTATTTTTTAACCCTTGATTTTTTAACCCTTAACCTTTGCCCACATTTAACTATAAATATCCACAAATAATTGCTGTCTAATTAAAATGATAGAATGGAAATCTTTTCTTACATATCAGAAAATAATGTTGCATTTGACTTTTGCCTGTCTGCCTATCCTCCACCCCCCAATATTTAAAAAATATTATAATGTTTGCTTTCAAAAAATTTTGTTGCAATCTAATTTTGATATGTTGAAATATGCAATACTTGATATTTAAAAAAAAAAGTTTAATTTGAGTTTTAAAGAAAAATCCATTCTGTCGTGATTCTTCTCTCATTCTTTCTCTATTATGTCAAATAATTGAAACATGGATTTGTAAACTTAATAAAGAGTAATTCTTTATTAAATTTTGAGAATTTTACTTTGAGAATTTTGGTTAAAAAGTTACATTATTCATGAAAATTGATTTTCAGTATTGTTAATACATTTTTACCATTTGTGCATAAAAATAGAATTTTATTATTTATTTACTGTCAAAAATGTTAGCTATATTTATATAGTATATTTAGATACACAATTATTATGTAAGGAAAGAATAAAAAAAAAAATGTGTGCCTAAAAGGCCTAAGGCAAAAAAAATTGTTTATTTTTATTATTAAATAGACCTTTTCAAAAGCATTATATTTGAAGATTTATCTATTTTTGCTTATATAATATGTCCATTAAACTTTTTTCTTTCTATTTTGCTTCATAATTAATAATCTAATATCTTCATCTATGACTTGATTTAAAGGCTGTATTGTCATGAGCTAACTATCATTTTGCTGCAATAAAAACAAATTAATTATAATCTTCCATTAATTTTCTTAAACAATAGGAAATGTGCAAAATCAACTATATCAAAATCAATTCAAATCTGATTGGTTGATAATTAGATCACCGACAACCCCCCCCTTCTCTTATGACTCTTAACAGGGTTGCCATACATTGGAGTCGTAGAGGGGTTGCCATATTGGCAACTTTAGCTTTAAAATTTGGCGCCAAACTTGGCGGTACCCGTCTCTAGGATTTAGCCCTAATCATGATTTGATTTTCAGTTACCGCTAATTTTTTTCATTATTATTTGTCCTTTTTGAAAATAAACAATATACTGTGAGAAATAATTGTATTATAAATTAATACAATAGACAAATTGACATTGAAACGAAGTTACATCTCCAACACAATTCATAACTAGAAATCAAAGTATGATAGTTATTAATAAATCCTTCGTAAACTAAAAATAACACTACAAAGAAATCGAAAAGAATATACAAATTATTTTACCTTTATCGTGTCTCCTTCCTTTGCTTTTGCCACTTTTATGCGGTTTATTAGATTGTTTCAATGGTCCTGGACGATGAACTTCTTGTTTAAAAACTACTGGGGCCATTTTCAAGAATTAATATACAACTTAAATAAGTCAACACATATCACAATTCTAATACGCTATATATGCTTTTCAGCCATGTGCTAATTCAATCCAATGTTGTGTTGTACAAGAAGGTATCAAAAGTTGAAGTAAAGGTTTTTGATTACAACTGGTTTTACCTCTAGTTACAAAATATTAAATAAAATTATTGGTTGAATTTATATAAAGTTAAAAAAAACATGATGAATGAAATTTTTTACGGTGCATACATTAGGGAAATGTAGTCTGTAGTATATTCCTATCATATTATACATACAGAAAAGAAACGACTTACAATTTGAATAATAGGAGAAATACGTTTTGAAAGTAGTATTTACATTATCCTTCCAATCTGAAAACATTAATAAAACTTTTAATGTCATTTTCCCATTCTATTAATAGCAAAAGGTTCTTAAATATGAATTGAATATTGGCCCTGATGGATTTAGCGTGCACCAAGCCTAGCTTATAATTCCTTGAAACGGGATTGCGAATTTGAAATCCATCAGCCTAGAGATCAGATCTTACCCTAAGGCACTCAATATAAATATGAAGTATTATCTTTTAATCATAGTGGCACAACGATGGGGGGGATACGAATGCCCCATGCGTGCTATTTGGGGCCATTATGCAGGCAAAATATAATGTGTTTATGTCATTCTTCTAAAAGACAAATATCATGAATAGGCAAAGTCACTGGAGTCTTTGACATTTGCTAAACCAATGATGATGAACTGGGGATAAAAAAAAAAAAAGTCAAGGTACGCAGCGCGCAGATTATCGCAATGCTACTGTTCAGTGTGTGTGTGTGTGTGTGTGTGTGTGTGTGTGTTTCCTATGAAACAAAAATTAATCTTGAGAAAAACGAATGAACTTTCAGAAGTTCTCTATTTTGTTTAATGTAATAATCTATTTTGTGTAATATGCTTTTCATTTTGTTTAATAGCACTTTAGTATCTTTTTTTCATTATTTCATATCCATCTTTATAAGTGTGGTAAAAAGCTTATAAGCCAGTTAACAACTACGGAACACATGCAATTTCTTTTGTCTTCTGCTTTTGTTATTCGACTGCGAACCACAAGGTCCCAGGTTCTATCCTCGCTCATCACTAACCGCTAAATAAGAATAAAATGTTAACAATATTGTTATGATACTACACAATATTGTATGGCATTCAAAATATCGATCATCATTATGGAGATAGCGAACTGTGGTGACGCTTTATAAGCCAGATAACAGGTACGAGACAAGAGAAATTTCTTTTATCTTGTGGTCATGTTACGCGGCTACGAGCCATAAGGTTGCGAGTTCGATCCTCGCCTATCGCCAATAGCAACATTGGTGACCCGATGACGAAAATACGCAAACTTCATACAACTGTTGTGGCGCCCTCTACCAGAAATAAATAAATGAAAAAAGCTGATAAAAAAAAAGCAGCCAATAAATAAATAAAAAAAGCTGATAAATAATCAGAAAAAAAATGAAGCTGATAAATAATCAGCCAATAAAAAAAATGGATAAGGCGCAACAGACAATATATCACCACTAATAACAGCAAAAACAGGACAAAATATCGTTCGCGTCTCCTTCGACGCACTGGAGGGGGAGTAATGTGGTGACGCTTTATAAGCCAGATAACAGCTACGAGATAAGAGAAATTTCTTTTATCTTGTGGTCATGTTACGCGGCTACGAACCATAAGGTTGCGAGTTCGATCCTCGCCTATGGCCAATAGCAACAGAACAATATCTTATGTTAACACCTCATTGTTACGTTTTTTATTTCTTTTAATTTTCTGTTGTGTTGTAAAGAAAGAAAGAAATATTGCCTACTAATGAAAAAAACATATTAAATTAATATTATACATGTTTGACATTAAAATAGTTGAATATATATATATTTTTTTAGTATGAAAAATGTTTAAGATTTGTTGACTCCATAAAATAGTTATAATTTTTCGTTTTTTTATTCATTTGGAGATTTTTTAGATCATTTAAATGATTTCGAATTTAAAAGGCATTCTTGTTTAATTTTATTTTATTTTTTGTCTCTATTATTTAGACAAAGGGCTTCTTTTTCCAATTAGAATCTAAATCAAAGGACTTGAAATCTAATTGAATTCTAATTCTAGCAGTTCGAAATCGGGCCATTTTTTCCCCCATTAATCGGTCGAAAAACTAATAGCCGAAAAGGAAAAATTGATAGTAAAAAATAAAAAAAAATTAGATAATTCGATACTTTTCGTTCAAGATTTTCGGTAATTCTTTAAATCTGAAAAATAATATAATAGGGATGTATAATTAGGGATTTTTTGAACGAAAACTGTTTTTATTCTCACACTTGTATTTACACTTCTATTTCAATCATACTACAATTTAAATTTTTTTTTTTTATCTTGAAGTGTTTTCAATAAAAATTGTAATTTTTTACTTATACTTTTTAAAAAGGGGCAGTTTCAATTTCTTATATTAAGTGTCGGTAACTTGCGGCACTAGAACCGCATGTGTTTCTTCTCAAGGTAGTAAATAATATAGGTATAACAAAGTAAAATATTGAAATTATGTATAAGAAAAATTCCTGATAATATTTTATCATGATGTCATACTACTCTTGTTTCATTTTTTTTAACAGCCGAAGAATAGAGGTAGTACTGTAATACTCAACAGATTTCATTTCGAGATTTTGACAAGTTTTCACGTTTTAGACCTCCGCAGTTTGAAAAAACATTTTTGATATTATGTCTGTCCGAAAAATTAAAAAAAAAATAATACTCTGAACTAGAAAAATGAAATTCGGTTTATGGAATTACTAGCCGCCTTTGGCGACCAGCCGGTTCGCCAGTATTACCGCTCGCTACAATTTTCAATTAAATATTTTAAGTAACTGGTCTCTTAAAGGATTCTCAAACAAAACATTTTTAATCTTCAAATTTTGATAGTCATACCAAACTTATATTGTTTAGATCGTTTCGTTCAATTTACTCTATATATTTTGCTAATTTGTTGCCATTTCCGGTAAAACTTCAACTTTAATTAAAAATGTAAATGACGAAATTGCAATTAATATTAAGATATTTTTTAATAAAACCAAGCGTTTTATTTTATTTATCATCTTTATTGTTATTTATTAATTATTATTATTATTGAATGTGAGTATTGCAAACAGAATCGCTCGGTATTTAAGTCTTATGTTAACTACAAAATATTTTTCATAGTTTATGTAATATCTCAAACAATAATTCAACAAAAATTTCTGAGATTTAGTATAAAATTCAGTTTTTAGTTTTGCTTTCAAAAGGATTGAAATGAAATCAATAATAATATTTTGTTCCTGCTTTTAAATATATTTCAAAAATTATGAAGTCTAAATTTAATGCAGTAAGGTATCATATTCTGATAAATATTCTGGACACACAAAATTTCAAATAAATGAATGAAGGTTTCTATTTTCCACGATCAACTAAGACTTATTTATGAAGTTTTAAATGTTAAAAATTTAGAAAAACTCACCATTTTCATAATCTGAGGCCAATTAATCTTGAGAAACCTGCGCGCTGATTGGCGTATTTTCTTTGAAGCGATCGATGGAAAATCTAAAATTATCCTTTTTTTATTGAATAGTGATATTCAAATTTTCATAAATCAGTCAGTATAAGTGATTGGAAATTAACTCTTAAAAGTCAGTGATTTAGTTGATTGGAAATTAACTCTATGACCACCATAAAATCTGTGCTTTCTCTTGTGGTGTATGCATTCTCCTTAATATCCGCTCGAATAAAACATCACAGAGAATAGACACATCAAAAGTAAAAATAACATTTCAATAGTTGCCAAAAACAAAAGAGAGAAAAATGCAATTAATAAGCAGACGATATTTAGAAAAGTACAGATATTTAGACTGGAAAATGAAATTATCTGAAATTAAAAACACGCGCAGACGATATTTACAAAAGTAAAAATATTCAAACCTGAAAAGGAAAATATATGAGTTATTCCATCAATAAATGCCATTAGTTTGTTTATATCTTCATTATTTTATGAGTCATTAACGAAACAACACGTGCGAAAATTATATTTTTGCAGATTTTATTTCCCAAAAGATTTAATTTATTTTTAATTGGGGCTTTAATCAATGTGATGGCAACACTTTGAAAAAAGCTAATTTTTTCCCCATGCTTAATCTTAATTTTTATTTTTTACGAAAAAAATTATTGAAACACAGAGTTAAAATATTTATTTAAAAATTCATTAAAAATAGAAATTTAATTTTAAGATTAAAACATTAGTATCATTTAAAAGATAAATTTTTGATCTTTAACTTCATGTAAAAATCTTTTCTGTGCGGTAATATTTTCGGAAGTTATAGCAGAAACACGCCAAAATTTCGCTTAACTTTTAAATAAATAAAATTCTATTTAAAAATTCGAAAAAATAACCCCCAGGTGCACATTCCCGGCCTCCAAGGTATACACGTGCCAAATTTGGTAGCGGTAGGTTGAATGGTCTGGCCTGTAGAGCGCCAACACACACACACACACACACACACACACATTGAGCTTTATTATAAGTATAGATTATAGATTTCTATCAAATTTTGGACTATATACATGCACAGGTAGCCTGTTTGTGAAAAGAGCAAGGGAAAACCGTAAAGCTAGTTACTACAAAACGCAAAGAGCTAGGTAGGTAAAAATTTAGTACACAAGTTAAGGCTATAAAATGTAGAAATTTTTCAAATTTTAAACCAAACTGTTGATCCTGAATTCCATTGCATTATCTGACTAAAAGCAATTTGCTAATAAAAAACTGAAAGTGATTGGTTTTCTGTTGATTTTCGGTCGACGTATTTCTGTGAACTGATCTTTCGGAATAAGATTTGCATTGAAAATTAAATACTTTTGGTGATTTAGTGACGAACTGGTTCGCAGATAATTATTAAAACATAAAATTTTGATTAAATATTTTGTATGTAACTTAATCTGGATGGTTTCGTTAACAAACTATTTTCAATTAGTTAAATGTTTTCGATGTGTATGCGCATCAATCCATTTTGGATTGATCAACAAGTAATTTTTTATCTAATCTTTCTTGTTGCATTACGCAGGTGTCGTCCTCGTCATCTGACCGTGGTTCAAAATTACGTGGTCCGTACCAATACAACCCTAATGTTGCTTTAAAACAAGACTGTAGTATAACTAAAACTAAACTCGCTGCATTATGATTTTTTTTTTAAATTTACTAAGCAACCATTTGTAATGCGTTCGACGTGTATAAGCGTCATAACTTGACTTTAAAAAGAGGGACTTAAAAAGTAAATTCCGCAATTAATTGGCATAACTTCAAATTTTGACATTTTGTAACTCATATTATTTTAAGCGCTGTATGCAGTTATGTTTATTTTTGCATTTGCCTTTTAATTTTTTTTTGTCGTTTACTTAAAATATACATGCTTTTTGGAAGTAAAAAAACTTTTACTAATTCAATAACATGCTTGTACGCTGTATTGGGTTAAATAATGTAAAAACAGTCAAAAGTTTCATTCAAAGTTGAAGTTTATATTCCAGAATATATTTTATGATTTGCAAAGTACATCAAAGTATTATTCAATAAAAGTTTCTCTAGTTCAATATAAAAAAATCAGCGTACTAAAATAAAAGACAAAAAAAAAAGTGAAATTAAACGTTTTTTTAAAAAATATATAAACTTTAAACAAATATCATGATGGCTTATTTCTAGAGTTAAAAGTTATCTGTAATTACCACAATATTCACCCAGCAAGAGAGGTCTCCAAAACTTTCTCACATATTCTCTTATAAAAGTGTTATCCCAGAGTACTCCTAACATTTAGCACTTTGATTGCTTGAATTTAGCATTTTTACTGAATCTATCGCATGATCCAAAGAACATGGGTGATTAATCCCTGACACTCCATTCATAGTATCTGAAAGTCGGATGTGTGTTTTTTTCCAACCGACAGAAACAAAAATGTGACACAGAACAACAATTGTAGTCACAAAATCACATACCAAATTTGACATGTTCAAGTTGTTGGGTCTTTGAGTCATTTTGTTTCATGTTTCTAACGGCACAGACCGATAGACTGTCGACCCCTTGCCCAATTTTGCTCAAAATTAGAGAGTTGCTACGCTATAGATGTTACATCTGTGTACCACATTTTATCTATCTAGCTCTCTTTATTTTGTAGTTAATGTATCAGTCTGTCAGGAAGTCGGACAGACAGACTTTCTCGGAACGGATTTTGTATAAAATTTGATAGAAATTTACAAATTTGATGTGTAGATCGTATACCAAATTTCATCTATCTAGCTGGCAGCGTATTTGATTATCCTTATCACAGATAAACATAACGCCAAAAATGTGTTTTTCGAACTCAGTGAGATCTAAAAAAGGAAGATTCCCAAAATCTCGAGTTCGAATTTTTTGATCATTACAATATTTTCTTTATATTTCGCATATGAGAAATTAAAAATTGTATTAAAAACATGCTTTAAACAGAAACAAAAGAAAATATTAGTATTAGTATTGAAAAAAAGTGTAGATTCATTTATAGGAACGAAAATATTTTTGTAAAATATACTTTAAATTATCTTTAAAAATCAATGAAGTTGGGAAAAAAAATGTACTGCAACTAAATTGCTATGACGATTTTTTTTTTCTTCTTTTTGAATTTGAAATTGGAGTCAGTATTTTTTTCTTTTTTTAATGTTTGTGTGTGTGTGTACAATAACATTTTCAAAATTATTGAAAAAAAATGCTAAAATCTTGCTTAATTAATTGAAATTCCAATAAAAAAATTTAAAAAATCACTCCAAGTCGTATATTTCTACCCTCAAAAGTACATCTGCGTTAAATTTGGTATCTCTAGATCTAATGATGTGTCTTATGAAAAACGCCAACACATACTCGTGAATTTAGCATTTCTATTGAAATTATTGTATGATCCAAGACGAGTTTTTTTTTTTTTTTTT
>JAPMOR010068239.1:0-33055 GCA_026543865.1 Argiope aurantia | reverse complement strand
CTCCAAGAAGGCGGACCGAAGTGCCTTCTCCTGGTGAACATAGAATACTGATCACTTTTATCAAGAATATCATGTTCACGTATACACAGGAATGCAAACAAACAAAATAGTCTACCTTTTAACGGATTTAGTCCCATCGAGGGGTATCTCAGATATGAGGATGTGGATTCCAATATGGTGATTTGTTCTCGTCATTTGGGTGGGGATGATTAACCCCATATCGATGATGGGACGTACCTCCCATGGGAGAGGGTGTACTGTGACCGGTGATGGTCCTTAAGACTCAACCTCGGTTCCCACCAATGCTGTCGTGACGATCCGGTCATTTCGATTTATCCATGTGCCTCAAAGCGGGTCAGAATAGTCAACTTGCAATTTCGACAGATTTAACTCAAAATTAAATAGAAATTTACAATTTTAGTGCAAATACTTTACAAGAAAATTAATCAGGATAATTGCGCTTTAGAGTAATCCACGTGAATAGATCAATAGCCAATTCAGCTGTTAAAGAATCAGGTCTAAACTCTGAGAGAAATCTGTAATTCTATGAAGAAGGGGGCATATATCAAATGCCATCAATCGAATTCGTTACCTTCCTGATCTATCGTTTTCATATGCACATAGACGACCAAACATAAAGTTTATTTTAGTATAGTTACATTAACGACTCGTTTTAAAACAAAACTACAGCTATTTTGGGACAGACCTCGTAACTTTGAACGCGGTCAGATAATGAGAATGAGACCTGAGCTGGCACCCTTCTCCAAACTTTCACATCATACCAGCGAGAGGACATTTGGCCCCGAAGGATTTAACATGCACCAGATCCGCTTACACGACGGTTCTTCAGTGGAATTGGGTCTCGAATTTGAAACCCTCCGGTTCCGAAGCCGAGACCTTACCGCCAGGCCACCGCGGCCCGCCACAAGTTTTACAGAAATGTATAATTTGGGTGTGGCAAGATCATATGTCGAATTTCATTCATCTAGTCTGCTGTATTTATGAGTTATTGTGTTAAACATCTTTTGTTTGGCGAATGGTGTCCAATTCGTTCAGCGTGTCAAGTCGATTTTACCGTTATTCATATTTTAACAGAATGTCCTGTTTTTAATCATCGTAGGTTACGTTATTTCGGATCATCAACTTTACACATGCATGCCATAGAAGGAGAACATCCTCACCTGATCATTTTTAAAAGAAATTGGATTTTTGCATCTTATCTAGTTTCATTTATTCCTTTTAAATTGACTGTTTTTAATTTTTTACTACTTTGTTAGTTTGGTATTTATAGTATAGCAACTTCTCCACATGTTGTATTCAATTTTTAACATTTGCAATATAATTTTTACCTTATGTTTGGCGCAGTATGGCCAAATCTCTCACTTGAGCCCAAAAATTCAAACTCAAACTCATACGAACAAAAAAGTAAAATTCTGATTTTTTTTTTTTCCTGGTTTACAGAGATCTATTTAAACCTCGATGTTGAATTTTTGGACGAGTGCAATATTTTCTCTTACTATATATGTAATACTTTTTCTTGCACATATACCCTGCCAAATGATTGTTATATTTTCTCTTATTCATATTATTACGAATCTGTAATGTTGCTTGCCAGCATGGTTGGTTCAATCACTGGAAAGACAGTTTTACGATCAGATCTGTTGGGTGCTGATCGGGTGCCGCGTCAGTGATCTCAGAGCTTGGCGAAATAGATATTACTGGAAACTTCTAGAATTTTAACAACTGAGCCAGTAGGAACCGAGATACGCTTGATTGGTCCAGAACATTCCATCGCGCCTCCCGGGAACTGTAAAAGGCCGGCAGTCTCAAGATGCAGTAAGTCATAGAAGCGAGTCGCGGAGAGGATAGCGAAACAACGGCGAATAGTTGGTTCAGTCCGGCGAAGCGCAGGCATTGTATGAAGCTCAAGCGATTGCTGAATTGAGCTGTGGGCCGACTCCTGGTATTTATTGTGAAAGCAGTATCGAGTCCTGTGAGGAGTAGCCAGTCGTTTAAGTGAGTCGACAGTTGGATACAGCTAAAGAGAAGAGACAGTGGGAAATTGCAGATGTTTGGAGAGATCGTAGAGTGAAGCTACACAAATTCCCCTCCTTCTGCTAAATTCTGTTTGGCCACTTAGTGTGCTGTGGTCGTTATTATCACTTGTGGGCTACTGTTTATTGTAGTGTGTTGTCTATGTCCGTCTAGGCTGTATATTTGCTGTCCTTGTATTTTGCTGTCTTTGTGTTTAAATAAAGGTCGTCGTTGTTTTCTACTGAGGCCCACTGATTGTGATTTCATAGACCAAGAAATCATGAAGAACCCTTTGAAGTTCCATAACAATATTCTTCATTGTTAAAAAGTTACATTACAGTAAAACGCAGTAAAATTAAATTGAAATATTCCTATCAATGAACTAATAAGCATTTATTATTTCATTCCAGAGAAGCGGACTTGTCCACCGAAGCACTCATGAGACCTGAGAGTTGGATGACCAGGGAAAGGAACCATCTTCTCTTGCAAATTTTCTGGATTCACCTTACCCAATGGGAAGATAAAACTGCTGCATACGAGGCTTCGCGTCTGATTTGGAATTCCATTCCGCACCCATATATAACTTTCGACGAAATACAGAAAGTTTATAGAGAGATACTCAGCAGTGAAGAGATAGAAGATATTTACGAGTTCTATGTGGAAGCTGTTGGCGAAGGTACTTCAGAGATTCACCCGAGGTCGTTGAAACAATACTGCAGAACGGCAATACGACGCATTCTTTGGTAGAATAATCAATGGCTTTCTGATGGCATCCAACAGATCCAGCTGCCAAAGAAACTTCAAGCGTTTCTAAATCTTGAAAGGATATTTAAACGTTCGATTGAAGATGTAGAGATGGATGTCGAGGATTATTCTGCAGAAAATGATATTGCGAATAAGCGATCCCACTTAGGGTATTGAAAAATTTACAGAGAATCTATTGGTGAAGGCTCTTTAAAGGTTCAGTAGCAGTTATTACTACAAAATGACATTGCAGATAGCATAAGGCAAAACATTTCTGAGGATATTTAGCGAATCTATCTATCAAACAATTTTAAAATTTCATCATAAATAGATCTCATAATGTAGCAAAGAATTTCCAGGGTCATTTTGTAGCGTATTTTTTTTTTTTTGGCAAATAAAAGGTTTTATTTGGATTATTTATTTGCCTTGCTTAATATTATTTCATTGTTCACCATTTCATACTTATCCCTTGTGTCGCCAGTAAATTACTAAAAACGACTAAGTTGGAAAAAAAAAAAAAAAAAAAAACCCACACACACAACACCTCGAGTTAATGCTGTAAACAAACAAACAAAAACAAAAAAAAAACCGCATTTCAATGTATGTACGATATATGCATATTGATAATACACGGATATATATAACTTTCTGTTACAACAGCACAGATCGTTTTTTCCGACTTGGTCACTTTTAGCAGTATACCAATGATCAATTCAGTTTCACTCATTTATTTGATACAGTTGAAGAGAGCTTCCTGCACATGTATTTTGATGTACTTATCAGCAAAACACTAATGGTAATTACAAAGTCAAATACTTATTTGATTTTACATTAATTTATTAAAAAACTATTCGAATTCATTTATTATATTTCTATATAATAGTTTGGCTAATGCAAACTTTTTCTCTGGTCCCTTGAAATTCTTATCAACATTATACTGAACACATTGTCTATAATTCGAATTTACTTATATTAATTTGAAAACAAAATTGAAAATTATTTACATGCATAAATATTAAATTGAAATAATCCATTAATTTTTTTACATAAATGCATTTAGTTAAAAAACGTTTTCAAAATTTTTCACTTAAAAAAGGTTTTCAGCATGTTAGATATGAAAGGAATTGGTTTATTTTAGTTTAGTTATATTAACGTCCCGTTTTAAAGCAACTATTTTGGGAAGGACCTCGTAACTTTGAACGCGGTCAGATGATGAGGATGACACCTGAGCTGGCACCCCCTCTCCAAACTTCCACACCATACCAGCAGTAGGATGTTTATTATCTAATCTTAAATAAACAAAGTGAAATTCCTTGCAGTTAATTCAATTTAAATTATCAGACTATTCAATTTTCATTGAAATTTAACTTTTACTAAATTTTTTTTAAAAAAGGACCTAGTACTGAAAGAGTTTACTTTATGCAAATATGTTTGCTTAATATATATATATATATATATAATCAAAGAATGTTGTTTATTGGAACTGCTTTTAAAAATGGTTTTTAATGAAAAGAAGGTATAAGTTTTATAGCTTTAAATTTGCATTCATGAATTAAGACTATTTCTTTCTTACATGCATGTTGCATTTTTTTGTAGCATTATCTTAAGTATGTTTTCTTGCTATTTCCACCTCGGTTACATTACTGGTACGAAATGAACACAATTAATAGATTGTTTTACTGAATTTTTCATTTCTATGTGAAGTTTGAAATGATGCAATATGTTGCCGATGTCCAGTATAACTTGTTGCTGGACATCAAATGTAATCTTTTTTAATGCCAAGAAATAACGAACACTTTCAAAAACACTTAATGCTTAATGAAATTTATTAAAAATATATTATACATTTTACATCTCAAAAATTGATCTGATATAACTGGATCTATTCAACTATCTTCTTTTTCACAGTTTTCTTGAAGCTTCTGGATTCTCTGACGTTCTACAGATTTCATAATTGACTGGATAGTAACATTATAAATTGATTTTAAAGGTATGAGGTTAGGATGTGCCTGAAATGAAATTAATCAGTCTTTATAATATCATAGCTATTATAATTTTACATTATATTTCAGGACAAGCAATTAATCATAGCTAAGCAGATAATATAAATAATGATAAAGTTCAAGATTAAAGACTTTAAAATTTAATGCATTTTTATTTATCCATAGATATAAAACACTAACGTGCATGACACAGAAATTTCTCTTATTATTTATAATCAAATGACAACAGTCAAATTCAAAGAAATACTATATGATTGTTTTAGATTGTGTCGTTTTATGTTTTTCACACTGCTCTTAACATTTGCTGCTTCACAAATTAATGGCACTGCAGATTATAATTAGGAAAGCATTGGAAAGAGATCACCATTCTCCCAAAGCTCCATTCAGTCAGAGGAAATAGAGGATGTCAAACTGAAAGTTAATCAAGTTCAAAAGAAGATTCAACTGTTGACACATTAATTATTGCTAAAATTTACTTTTGGAAATGAATGCATTTTCCTAAACTACTATCTCATAAAAATGAGGTTTATTTATCTTAAACTCAAAAGGTTTTTAATGATATCAATTTTATTTCGGTATATTTTTTTCTTTTATTCTTAATGAATTTTTTAAATTCAATTTCATATTCAATCTAAAATATTTTTAATGATTTGATTAAATTCAAATTCTTCCATTAAAAGATCTAACCAAATGCTTTTGCTAATGTTAAAAATAAGTTTTAAAAAATAGCTTTTTTTTTTTTACTTTAATTCCAAAATGAGGTTTTCAGTTCAACTTTTATTTTATAGTATATAAACCTTTTAATTTGCTCCTACAGTAATTTATAATAGATTGATTTAATTAAATTCATGATTTTCAGTTCTATTAAATAACAAGGTAAAATTTTTAAAAAATCACATTAATTGTTTAAGAGCCTAAAAAAATATGAATAATCTGGACATAAAGACTGGTCACCAAAGGCAGCTAGTAAAAATAAAATACATTAAGAATGTTTAAACTATGCAGCCAAAACAGAAAAACATATATTTTCAGATAAATATCAATATAATAGTCTCTTTAGTATACCATTTAAGAGATAACTTAAACTAACAAGAATGAGACCCTATTACATCTTGGTTCAAAATGCTAAAAGCTTTTTACTTTAGATATAAAATAAAATGCTAAAAGTATAATTTTTAAAGACGATTTATAGTTATTTTAGTAATATTATTGTGCTTGCAATTTTAGAAAACACTAATAAAAGTAAAATATTCAAAAATTTATGATAGAACTTTTTATAATATAAATTAATAACAAGTTATGAGATAATAATAACAAGTTTATTGCAAAACTCCATCTAAATTAATAATAATAAAAATTTTCTACTTGAATTTTTATTATAAAACAAACAAAAAAATGTAGTTTTTCTTATGGGCTACATAGTGATAAACATTATCTAGATAGAAATTAAAATGGCTTTCTTTGCTGCATAGTCTCCCCCCCCCCCCCTTATGCAAGTTGGGGGGTTCAAATTTTAAATCACTTAAAAAATTTGCTAATTTTCAATGTTGTAATGCTTTATTTTTTATTTGAGTTAAATCCATATGAATGGAATTTATATCCTTAAAAATATTTCCTAGAAAGATTTTAATGGCACATTATGAAATCCCACAACATTACAAAGATTTTAGTCATCAATAAAATATATAGGAAAGAAATTTCATTGTATTTAAAGAAGTAATATTTAATCAACATTCTAAAGAATTTAAAACTAATTCATTTCTTTTGAACTGTAATAGTCTGAATCAAACACAAAAAAATTACCTCTAAAGCATCTAATAATTCTGGTAGAGTTACACTGCCTGTGTATTTTAGTTGGTCATCAGGGTTAACACTACAGAAGAAGAAAAAAATATTACAAAATGCATTTAAATTATTTAATTTTATAATTCCAAATCACACATTTTAAATACTATGATCTTGTAATGAATATCAAAAGAACAAATAAGAAATGAATTATTATTATTTAAAATATTGTTACTTATTACTCTAAAAATATGTGTAGGTGTTGCACTTCTGAAAATGTGTATATCCTGCTCTCTGTTTAGTGCTATCATTTATACTGACTTCAAAAAAAAAAGCTATGAAATTAAAAATGAATGCTTAAAAGATTAGCCCAAAGCTCATTTACTCAAACATTTTTTTAATTTACCTATTTAAGGAGGGAATATTTCTTTGAGACAACTACATTAAACTTTGAAATCACAATGAGATATGACCATGAGTTAAAAAAATATATATCATTTAATGTTCATGAGGAAATAAATAATAATAATAAAACACAGAACATTAGCAATAACAAATAAAGATTAAAGTTTCTAATCAAAACACTGCAATGCAATCAAATGATAAGAATGACTTTATGAATTGAAATGCAATTATTCCTTAAAATAAAAAATTATATATGTGGTACGGCACAATTTTTTAACATGCAAAACCTTACATTTTATTTCTTAAACATAAGGCGAAGCTGAAAAGTGCATAAGCTTTCAGAAGCTTAATTTTTTTTTTCATGAGACAGATATTTCTATTTTGTATTACAAGTTAACTTTCTTGTATAGAAAGAGATTTTAAGGAAGTTCCATGTTTTAGAGCTTTCTGAACCTGATAAACACATTTTTAAGTATTATAATTTCTGCTCTGTTTTGAATAGAGTAATACAAAAATATTTTGAGTTAGATGGATGACATTTGAAATATGGTTTTTTCATCAAATTTGTAGATTCTATCAAGTTTTGAATCAAATCATTCACAGTAAGTCTGCCTATCTGAGAACAACTAAACAGTAACTGCAAACCTTTAAGATCTACATAAATGAAATTTGATATATAAACTTAAAATGTAAATCATTATCTAATTTTATGCCAAATCTGTTAAGAATTTGACCATCTGTCAGTCTGTATTATTCTATGAATGTAAATGTGACAATTCAAAAAATGTAATGAAATTTGGCTTCCAGCTTTAGAAATTAATGCATAGGTTTTCATAAAATTTTGAATGAAATCCGTCAAAGAATTTTCCGTCTGCCAGTCAGTACATTCTCATGCACATAAATGTGATAACTCAAAAATGCAATGAATTTGATTAATATAATTTGTATGTGAGCTTATCACGACACAACTGTAGTTCTATATCAATTTTGGTTCACTTAATCAATAAGTACACATGTAAATAAAAAGATGTTCAAAATGCTAATTCAATTTTCTTTACTATCCTGAGTAACAAAATGTGTGAGATGGTGAATCTGAAAATAAAAACCTGAGCACTCATGGTTTTGTTCAAGGTTTAAAATTTTATGTGAGGAAAGTATACACTTTAAACAGGTAAATGCAAAAAAGTTTGGGGGCCAATCTTGAATGTTTGTTAATATTGATATTTTTATTTACATATTTTATCATAATTAGAATTTATTAGACAGTGAATATTTAAAACTTGAATTAAACATTTAAAAATGTGGAAGAAATATTTTTTGTCAGGCATTTTTTAAAGATTTGTCATATTAATATTAATATCCTTGAAACACTGCTTTCGTATTATGGATTAAAATAAGACAAATACTAAAGGAAAACAGTCTTTAACGAAAAATGTGCAAATAAAAAACCTTTTAGATTAAAAACAAAAAATTCTTCTAGTACTTGACTACAGCTACTTGTAAATTCATGATAACAAAGTTTTAAACAGTTTAATATAAATATTTTTCTTAAAAAAAAAAAAACATAAGAAAATATTAAAAATATTTTCAACCAAATTCTTATCACAGATTTAAATTGAAGGCCACATATCTATGAATTGTAATACATTTGTTATGAAGAGCAATTGATTAAATAAATCAAATAACTTTGCAGCATCAATGTTAAAAAAACGAAATTCTTGTCGGCACATACTCTTTTGGGTCCATTTTTCTAACATCATAAACAAGACCATTAGGCTTCACTTTAATACATTTTCTTCTCGTTGCAATGGCTCTGGAAATACCTCTTATAAGTTGCTAAAATAGAAAGACAGAAAATGAATAATAATTATACAATAATTATGTAATAATTCAATATTCTAAAAAGTTGTCAAGAAAAATTTATTTAATATACTAAGAATTTTTATAAACACAATTTAATCTCAATTGAAAAAAATGATCAGTAATAGAGTAAGAGGAGGTTGTTCAACACTTTATTATAATAATGTGAATAATTTATGTAGAATAAAAGCAAATGCTTAGTTCATGCACTATTAATACATACAAAACATCTCATCTGTTGTCAGTTTCTAATTATATCCCATAAACATAATATTTTTTTTATTTTTGAAATTTGTTTAAAGCCAAATTATTTAAAAGTTATTAATTTGAAGCACCATAGCTGAAGACTGGTTACAACTTTCTAATCACACAACTCACAAGATGTACAATCATTTACGAATATACAGTCAATTATTGCATTTATACAAAAATAAATCCAAAAACTAATATATTTCAATTTTCTAATAAAATAAAATTTGCTTTAATAAGATGAATAAATGTTATCATTTCAAATTCCAATGACAAATTTTTGTTTCTTAATGGTTTTAAATTAATTTTTTATGATTCTTTTTTTCTCTCTCTTTTTCTTTAAGGAACTTTCCTTGTGAAATGAAACACTTGTAAAAATCAATTAATTTATGCATACCTTAATTGCACAATATACAATAGGGACAAGTCTTTTTTTTACATTTCTACAGCCATTTTCCCAAGATGATACAAGACTTAATGCATACAAAGTTTCTTGATCTTGAAGTGAATATCTTGGATTTGATTGCTGTTCATATGAATCAATCAAAGCACTATAACTGGATACATTAACGCTCACATTTTCTGCAGCATGATTGGCAATTGGTTGACTCTAAAGGAATTTTTAAAAAATTATATTCTTGGATTGCGCTGAAATTATATTACAAAATAAATGTTTTTTTAACCTTCATTTTCTCAGAAACTAACCAAGAATTTTTTAAATTCATTATGTAATAGAAAGAATTAAAATGTTTAGTTTAAATTAAATAGATTTTTTTTCTTCTCCTTTCTACTTGATAGCTAATCTTACTCTGCATTCTTATGAGTTAAAAATGTTACATTTTAAGAAAACCCTTCTTGTTATTTTACTAATTTCAAAAATATTATCTATAATCATTATGGAAATCAGATGATTTTTACTGCAGAAACAAGCATTCATTACATAGATAGCTATCTTTAATGATGAGTTTGAATGCCTTAATAAATAAACCCTTTTTTTAATTAATCATTTTTAGTATTTTTGCAATAGAATATACATATATATAATTGCTAATGTAATGGTATAAATCTAAAAATGTGATTTCAAGAACATTATTTCAAGAATTTTAATAAACTAATAATTTTACTAAATAAAATTCAATATAAGAAGACTGCAGTATTTAAAAGGTACAAAGTATCTAAGTTTTTTCAATTTCCAGAATTTAATACTTACATCACACTTAATAATTTACAAATGGAATCATATTCCAGTATAAATAAAAAGAATACATCAAGTAAAAGACTTTTATTTCGCAGAAAGTTGAATAATATCACATGAAGGAAATAGAAATACTAAGTTATGTGCTATACAAATTAAGAATTTAAAAAGAAAATAAGTACTGATCGAATAAATATTTCCTTCATTTTTGCTATTATCTCCCTATTATTACTGTAGAATTAATAAGCATAATTCTCATTAATTCTACGGCAATAATATTCTTACCAAAAAATGTCACAAGCATCATTTTTTAATTAATAAAAAAGAAAGTCCCCAAAATTCTTTTCTCCATACTTACTTATACAGTATAATCTCAATTCAATGTCATTCAACAGATCAAAAAGAAATTAAGACTACATGGTGGAAAATGTTAAATCAAGGTATGAAAAAATCAAACGATTATTATTTTACAGTAGATATAAAATAATTTAGGTTATATGCATTTTTTCCTTCCTTTAAAAATGCTTTGACATCAATTTTTAAAATTATTTTTTTTAAGAAATCAGTTATTATACTTTCTGTCTTACTCTTATCAGCTACAACACAAATCATCTTCTCAATACATGAGTTTTTGCAAATTTTTCTCTTGGCTTTCACTGTTTGAAAGGAAACTTCCAATATTTTCAAAAATAGAATGACTTCTTTTTCAGAGGGAATTTCATGTCCTTCATTACCATTTTAATTATCCCTCAAACTATGCAATTCTGTGTCTAATAAATCACTTATAGTAGAAATATATGATATGAGGACATTTATATCGCAAATTTCATAATCCTAAAAGTCACGTGAAAAGGGTGGGGAAAAAATCTTCTCTTCTATTAGAATTTCTATTCTCAAATTCATCCCCTCTGACATCTGAAAAACTGCCTTTTAAAAACAAAGTATGTATTTACTCCCATTTCTCTCATGATGAAGAAATGCTATGAAGGGATTCTAGCACCTTCATCAACTTTTTCTTTTCACAGAATCTTTACTTAGAAGAATATTCTTCAGAAGTTGGTTTTGATGTTGCACTTTAAATGGTTGTATAATCCCAAAATTACAATTTAAACTTTACATCTGTTATTGGCAGGGAAAAATTCCTTTCCTATACTTTGCAATGTAATATATATATATGAGCTGTGTATAGATCAAAATGACAATAACAAAAAGAATTTTATGTTTCCGAAAATGCATTTGCCTTTTAAGCATGCATTGCCTTTTAAGAATTACCTTTGCAAAGGTAATTCTTAAAAACTCTGTATATTCAACAGGAAAACGTTTTATATTCTCTAAAGGTCCCCCCCCCTCCCAACAAATAATGGTGTTACTTTAAGCTTATCTTAAGCTTTAGCTACAGAGCTTATCTAAGTGTGAAAATGTAGCATTATATCTATCAGATTATAATTTGGATTTTCATTGGGAGTGGTATTTATGGTGATAACATGTTGTGTGTAAACCCACTATATAATGTTTAAATGATACATATGTGTAGCTTAAGTGGAATGATACAATACAATACATATTAAACTGTTAACGATAAACTCAGTTCTTATTCAGGTTGAGTCATCACAAACCTCCTCTTATTCAGGTTGAGTAATCACAATCTGCCTCCTAATAATCATTCACAAATCATCGATGGCCAACAATAACATTTGGTTTAAAAATCTATGTTATGAAAAAATTTGAAAACATATAATTTATTTTACTGCAAAAATAAACTAGATATTTCAATACTTTTATCATCAACAATTTAGTTTCAGATTTTCTTCTTATATGGAAGTAAAAAAAATTTCTAACAAGTAGAAATTCAATAAGCATTTAATCCTTATGCAACCTTTTTAAAAAGTATTATTTCACTAATTGCTCTGCTTCTTCAAAGTAAAATTTTAGGAAATTATAGTATTTTCAGCAATTTAATGCATTTATTTAAAGTGTGTGAATATTAGCAATTAAGGAACATATATTTTAACATAAATCATAATAGTTATCAATTATATAATAACATAACAAACAATAAACAACAAATCTTTTAAAATAAAGGTCAGACAATCATATCACAATGGAATAATAGAATTAATAAATAACAGAAGGTTAAAAGTTAGCATAAAATTTTTTGAGAAACAATATACTTACTTAATACAGATAATATCAATTAAATTTCTATTAAAGTATTTAATATTTTTATAGTCATTTGAATTATATATGTATTTTTAAATAACTCTGAACAACCACAAAAGAAGGAAAGGAAATTAAAAAAAAAATTTATCTACTCAAAAAGGAATAAAAAATTACACAAATGGAATACATATATTGTTACCTATACTTACTTCAGGGTTCTTTCACTGATTTATTGGTCGATGAAATAAACATACCTTTAGTAACAAAAGACGATGTTTGTTAAACACGACTACAAGGATAGCAAATATACAGCCAAGAGGAAAACAGGCAACATTTTACAACAAACAGAAGGCCACAGGTAGTAATCACAACCACACACACAAAGTAGCCAGACAGAATTCAGCAGAACGGAATCTGCGTAGATTCATTTTACGATCTCTCCAAATGTCTGCAATTCAACAATGTCTCCTTGCTTTAGCTGTATCCAACTGCCAACTAATTACTATACGACTTTCTACTCCACGCACAATTTGATGATGCTTCCATAATAAACACTAGATCTCGGCACACAGCTCTGTTCAGCAAACACTCCACAAAATGCTTGCACTCTGCTGGACTGATTGAACTATTTCACTGTCTCTTTCCATGACTCAATAGCAGCTGCCGGTCTTTATAGTTCCTAGGAGGCGGGCACAGAAGGTTCAGGACCAATTAGGCATATCTCGGTTCCTATTGCCTCAATTCCTCAATTGCTAAAATTCTGGAAGTTTCCAGTAATATCTGTTTTGTAGCCAAAGTTGCCAAATGATCGCCAAGTTTGTCACCAAGCTGCAAGATTACTGACGTGGCACTCGATCTGAACCCAAGAGAGCTGATCGTAAAACAGTCTTCCCAATGATTGAACTAGCCATGCCAGGAAGAAACATTACTGGTTTTTAACAATATGTAAAAAGAAATATATAAAGAAATATGTTCAAAAGTTCCCATGGTTATGTTTTCCTTTGGTATAAACATAAATTGGCATACTAAATAAAAATCTGGCATTTGCAAATTAATGACTCTATAATCTAACAAAAGGTTTCATTCAAAACAAAAGCTGAAAAATGACAAAAATGAAATGCAAACACTTTTTTCTTGTGTGTGTGAGAGAGAGAGAGCGGGGTGAGGAGGTCTTTATCAGAATATGTCAATTCATTTTTTAAAAATTCTTTTATTGAAAATTAACAACTGACATATATTATTCACCCTAAATTGGCTAAAATTTTGAGTTATTATAAAATTTTTTTAATCCTTTTAAAATATATGAATTTATGCCTTATCTTTAAAACTTCTTCAAATAAAAAAATAAAATTTTTAAGATGCATTTTAATTTACCATCAGATTGCCTAGGTACTCACTGGAAATGCCAGACTACATACTATCTGTCACAAAATCAAATCAGAATTGTTGATACTTTATAGAGGCAGAAGAGGAATTAGATATACGTATACTTACAACGGTTGATGGCAATTCTCCTGGTGTAAGGTTGTTTGTAGAATAGTCAAAACTATCTTCTGTACCTATTTGACACAGCCGAGACATTGAGCGAATATCTTTTAAGAAATACAGGAGAAATTCATTATGGACTTTAACTATAAAATAAATAAAAAAAATCATTAGCAGTTTTCTCATTTGATATAAAAATAATATATAGAGCAAAATTTGTTTAGTAAGCACAATTCCATGATATAATCAAACTCTTCACATATAAATTCAAAATAGCATTCATTAGCCACTGGAAATTTTATTCAATTTTGTCGGATATTAATTCAAAATTTTTCTACCATTAATAATAAATTCAAAATTTTTCTACCATTAATAATTTTCTCTCATTAATAATAAAAAATAGAATTACATATTTTCAAATTAATTATTTTCCACATGCATTCAGAAGTAAGAAATTATGTTATGCTCATCTTTCAGTGTTTTTTTCTTATAAAATATTGTGACCATAAAAATAATATTTCTTTGAAATTTTTCTATTTTATAGCTCACTAAGTTACTTTTCACTTGCAACAACAGTTATCTCAAAATAACAAGTTATGAATTTAGTATCTGCAAGTTTAGATGAAAGCACAAATGATAGTGCTTGTTTCACATATAACAGCTCTCACAATGTCATGTATATGAAAGAATGTAAAAATATCTGTCTAATTATTTCAATATTTGCATTGATTTTTTTGAAATAAATTTTTGTACCTCAGCTGATATTTTTTAAGATCAGCCCACTTAAAGTAGAACATATTATCTAACAGAAAGTAAATTAAGAGCTCCATATCAAAATATGCATTTCTTTAAAATTATGTGCCTGTTTGGATACAATCTATTAAAAAATCATAATTATTACATTTAATTTAAGTAAATAGTAATTTTATTGTTTATACAAAATATTAATGCACAAAAAGAAATAGGGATGATTTTAGGTGACATATAAAAATAATATTTGGAACTTTCAGAAAAGAATTTTTCAAATAAATTACTATATTGTAATCTAATGAAAGTTAATGTAGAAGCTAATTGTTAACACTACTAAAATAAGAAACAAATTACCACAAAGTTAAAAAAACAAAAACAAAAAACATACTTGTTTCTGGAGTGAAAAAGGAACAAACATTTTCATGAAATTGTAACCTTGTTATCTGAAATAAAAAATATATATAATACATTACATTTTTTTAGTTCAGAAAATATTTTTTATAAAATGGCATGTTAACACTTAATTGAGACAAAAAGTTCACATTAAAATGAAAGAGTTACTTGAAATAATATGCTAGTTGGTGAGATTTCATGCCATAAGAAACTGTACAATAATGCAAAATTTAAAGCAATGTTAAAAACCTTTAAAAAGAGTGAATACTTTTACAAATAAACAATTCTAAATTTCATATTGCACGATATATAAATATAATCAACCAACTATTCTTATAATAATTATTGCAAGAAAACTAACAGTTCAGTATCAGTCATGCAATGATAAGAAGAGAATCATGATTTGTAATTAATAGTTAAAAAATAAGATTATATAAATATCCTCAATTCAGTACTTGCGACTTCTCAAAATTATTGATTTTTTAAGGTTTTGAAATTTTAATATTTTTCATTAATAATAATGTTTTCTTTCTATTTACTCAATTTTAAGCTAACAGTATTTTTTATCTTAGCAGTTATTAAATATATAGAATAAGTATATTATACATATTCATCACTACTACTAATAAAGGTGAGTGTGCAATGACAGTCTAAATGCCAGGTTGTTTGATCTAAAGCTACCAAACAAATCTTATATACTACTGAGAATAGAAATGTGGACCCCAAAGTGATTTTTGAAATTTTAATTTATTAAAAATTAGCCAAAATCTTGACGTCTTCTCATTATAACTTCCCAAAAATATTACAGCACAAAAATAATTTTTATGCTACCTTAAAATTCAAATAATAATAATCAATGATATCAAGTTTTTGTCATTAAATTACTTTCTATTTTTAATTAATTTTTAAAAACTATTTTAAGTATATCTTATAACAATAGTTCATTATTGAAGTAAAACTCAAATTATTTGCATCATTTCTTCTAATATTTCAACCTGGGTTCTTCCCCACTGCATTATTGTGATCAAGATATGAAAAACCAGCTTATTTTTCCATTTAAGGATAAAGCATGCTCTTAATAAATTTGCTGATATTTTATTTTACTTAAAATTAAGATTTAAATTCAAAATCCAGCAATGATGAAAATTTTTCAAAGTCTATATATTTTTATATGCTGTTTTTTTCCCCCCTATGATATAATTGAATGCTTACAAATCACACATTTTTAAACTAAGCAATATACATTAATTCAATATAAAAATTGCTTGAAATATTTAAGCATTTCAAATTTCTATGATCTTTTAATTGAATCACTCAATACGAAAAATACATTTCTAAAACTAAAGGCTTTATTTCATTAGAAAATAAAGAAAAGTAAATAATCAAAATGTTTACATGTCCTTTGCTTTTATAATGATACAATTTTTACTATGCTTTTTATAATATCATAGAAACTATTGCAAATTATAATAGAAACTTGTAACAGTTTACTTAGAACATTTTAAGTCTCATACTTAATAAAAACAATATTTATTTAACACTGAAAAATCTTACAAACTAGAGAAATTACAAAGATGACAAATCCAAGATGATAATTATTTTTAGAACAAGATTCAAAACTTTTTAAATTATGTAATGATTGAAAATCAAAATCATAAGCTGTTTTATCTGCCAAAATCATAAAAGTTAGAAGTTGTTAAAATATTTATGCCTTTTTAAAAAAAGATATTTAAAATAATTTAAGTAAGGTGACAAATCATTTATCGATAAATTTATCTAACATTTTATTCTTTCTAGTAAAGCATTCATATTTTGCAATTCAATGCCATTAAAAAAAAGATAATAAATTTAACTAACGTTAATCAGCTCTTCTCTGATACTTTAAAATAACCCTAATTACAGCAAATAATATAAAATTTTCACATTTTTTTCAAATTTTATTTGAATAATGGGAGGTTAATGATTTCCATTCAATAAAATATTCAACTCACACCACAGCGTATCCATGCCTTCATGTGTTGAATGTACCTAAAACAAAAGCAATAACAATAAAAAAAATTGTTTGTAAAAGAAAAATATAAATGCATGTACATACACACATCCATTAGCATAGCATGTGTTCTTTCATTTTATATGTTGTCTCAAGGTAACTGTTGTTAGAGTGGGAACCAATAAATCAATATACTAGATATAACAAAATATTACATTATGAAACAAAGATCAGGCCACAGAATAAGACTGCATACTAGATGAAATTAGTTCACATTTTAATTCTTATCATATTAATGGAAAAGTGATATATAACTCTGGATTTTGTTGAATTAATTCAAATAATATTAAAACCTTATATCACAAACAGCTTCCAAAAGCTAACATTCCCAAAATCCCAATATTGGTGAATAATGAATTATAAAAAAGTATATTTCCCCCCAAAAAAATTATATTTCATTAAATAAAAATTTTTACAATTTAAATATATAAATCTCCACCACCACCAAATTTATACTTTAAATGCACGGACAAATATAAAATATATGATTTAAATAAATTTTAATTACATTAGTATAAAGAATTTAAAAATAACTAAAAAGTATTTTCATATATTATTTCACATATTAACACTTACAAGTCAAAATCGTCCTTTAAAATCATTTTTAGCTCTCTCAATTTTCCTCCTAAAATTAATGGCTTCTTGACTAAAAAAAAAAAAAAAAAAAAAAAAATTAAAATCAACAACATTTTTTTTATTATTATTCAGGTATATCTTTAAAATATATTTAACCATAACAGCAATAAAAAGTTGAGATAAAAGTATTTCTTAATAATAATCATCAGATAGAAATATTAGAATGATAACTCAAAGTTATCATAGTTTTAGTATATATTTCAGAAATATAAAGCATTATTTATCAATTACTTTCAACTATACATATATCTACATTTTAAATTACAATGCCAGATAAGGTTATACTGAATAAAATAATTATAATCATAAATGATAGATAATTATAGAATTAAAACTTTTTAAAAATCTTTAGTGCATTTTGAAGTCTTTATATACCTGTTTTTAAACCTCCTTTTCATCTTTGCAAAAATTAGTCAGTATAACAAATATGGCTGAATTTAAAACTAGCAGACTGAGAATGTCTTTTAACATTCTTAGAAAATGGTTTTATAATGTGCTCAATTTTATATTTTGTTTCCTCATATACAATTCTCAATATATCTAAAAATCTATTAAACAACAGAAAAAACCTCATCAAAAATTATCCATATTATGAATTTGACTGAACCTCTAGTCACACACAGGAATAATTGAAAATAACCTTTTTGATTCTTTGGATAAAATTGCATCAAGTTTCTGCATCCCAAACTAGATTTTTGAAGAATAGTTGATTTAATACTTAAAAAGATCTTATCTACGATTAAAAAGCAGTAAATGAATGGAAACATTTTAAATGCTCTAACAGATTTTCATATTTTAATATCATCAAGTCCTAGTATTGATTGCTTCTCTATAGTCACAAATTCAATATCTTCATCCTAGTTTTAATCATCTCTTTTCCAACAAAAGATAAACTACTGATTTTAAGTCTTTGTAATTTAAATTGAAGTAATTGTTGAGAACCTATTTCTTCAATGCTTTCATTTTGAATATCCTTAAAATATATTCTGTAGGCAAATTTTATAAAGTATTGTAATAATATTTTTGGCTGTTCAGTGTTAAAAGAGAAATGGGCATTTCATTTTTATCACATTCCTATTAATCTTCAAAGAATTTTGCAAAAGAGAATTCCTACAACAGTGAATTTTTTATGCTTCATCCATGATAATTAATGACTACAAAATATCTGTTGTACTTTCATTTCCTCTCCTTTCTTTTTTTTAAAATTTTTTATTATTATTATTCTCAATATTACACTCAAATAAAGAATAATTTATGATAAAGCAAAAGAGATCAAGTATACAATTCAAACAACTTCCGCATCATTAATATGGACATGAAAATTAAATTGTTGAAGCAATTTTCACAGATATCACATAAGCATGAATCAACTCCTTTATGGTTCAAAGATGTAACAAATAATATTAAATATAAAAGTACATATAATACAAATGCTAAAAAATGCACATAATGAAACATGCTTATAATATAAGCAAGCCAAGAGGATCAATCGGCATCACAGTTTTGTATTTATTATCACTATTTACCAATTTTACTTAAAAATGGTTTTGTTTATAGAATAAGTTAAAAAAAGTAATGTACAATAATAAGAAAACAAAACATTAAAGTAACAAAGCAATGAAAGAATTTTATACATAAAATTATATGGCATGAAGGAAGCAATCTTTAGAAATGGTCAAACTATAATAATGTATTTTTATGACATTTAAAAATGACTCTAAAAAAAGTCAGAAAAAAAAAACATTATTAAATTGTTGAAAATTATTAATAGTATTTATGTTTTGTTACTTTTTGCTTAGTACATAGGCAATTTTCAATACAGGAATAAATGCAAACATGCGAAAGTTTATTGATCTCAGACATATTTGTTATAGTAAAATCCAGTGACAGAAAAATATCTATATCACTTAATGAGTTTGTGAAACATCAAGGCAAAATAAAATTTAAAAAAAAGCCTTTGAATTAAGTATAAATTCTTTTACGTTGCACTTAAAAATGCTATATGGTGATAAATTCAACTTATTTAGTGACAAATCACCAAATTTGACTTGCTAAATAAAAATGCTAATTAAGTAGCAGGATTGTACTATGTTTGTTGGTATAACATTTATTTTTCCCCCCTTCTTTTTATTCCAGCTTTAACTATGCAAAAGAAGCTGCATTAAAATTTTGATAAAACATTGGAAATTATAAGAATTTTAGTAAGTAATAAAAAAGAATTGTAACGAATAAAATGAAAAAAAAATTGATTAAAAAACCATATATTTCAAAGAAGAAAAATTTTCAGAATTAAATTGGTATCATTGAAAAAATACCTTTTTAAATTTTAAAATGGTTTAAAATACACTTTTGAGCAATAATATTTTCAGGAATTTTCACAAGAAAAATGCTTTTTACTTTATTTTCAATGAATTAAAAAAAGATTCCAAGGTCTATATTCCCCTTTTTCAATCCTAAGTTTATGTTAAATTTGGTAGCTCCAATAATACATTTTGTAGCATACTAACAAACATACACACATTTTCTATTATTAACAGTACCGAAAGAAATGGATTTCTAACTAGGTAGCTGTCAAGTGGCATTAAACAAATCAATTAAAAAACTTTATTTTTCTGGTACAGTTCTAGGGACAACGATTTCATTTGGCGATTTTCCTCCAAATTTTTCTCGCCAAGCCCCGCAGACGCTGTAATCTTCAGAATTTTATTTCTCAATATTATGACTCTTTTGGCAACTTTATCTTTAAAGTCTGAAGTCAAATTTGGCGGTACCTGTCACTAGGATTTAGCCATTTTTCTAGTTACAAAATAAATAAATTTGCAACAAATACAAATTCTATAAATTATGAAATATTAAGATAATACCAACAATTAATCCAGTATAATTGGTTAGGTCACTATATGTTCCATTATGCTAGTTTATTTATTAAAATGTTTAAAAATACTAAACTTTTGTTTTAATAACTAAGTACATAACCCATGAATGCTAGGAGTTTGGAATTACAATGATAGACATATATTTTCACAAAATTAAGAAGAAAACAGATTAATCTAAAATAAATCATTAACATGTTAAAAATATGTGAAAATATCAAATTAAATTATCTTATAAAAAGAGGGATCTCATAATATGTGCTACGTAAAATTGCAAAATAGCTACTAAATCTGTTTCTGCCTAGCACAGATAAAATTATTAATATAATCTTTAACTAATTGATAAGTAAAATTATAAAATTTTTGTTTTTCTTATTTAATGGCTAATATTAATACATTTCCATGAAATATTTCAGTTTCATACTCTGTAATGAAAAAATCTATGGATATTTTTAATCATGCAACCATCTTATTGTAATGTGACAAAATTATTTTTTACTAATATGAACAGAAATGAATAAATAACTATTACAGTATCTATAAACAGTTAGTGCGGATAAGGATTTTTTTTTTTTTCAATGGCAAAAATAAAAACTGCATTTCCCTTATTTCACTGTCCCACTTTGATTGAATATACGAGACTTTGTTAAACCATATTAAAACAAATAAATGTTTCATTACATGAAATCTTTTAACAAGCAATAATTCAAAGCATAAATATATTATGATATTAAACTATGAATTGCATTCAGTCCAAAATTAAGTTTCTAAATATTTAAAAAAGATCCAAGAGAATGATGTCTCATAGGAACTATATGTCATAGCAGAAAAATACAATTAAACAAATAGATAAATATGCATCTTAATTTAAACCAACTTTTAATTGTTTAAAACCATCATTCCAAAATAACACTAACAAAACTATTATATAACAGATCAATAAGGAGATGAATATACAATTTCTCTTACTTTCACTAATTTTGTAATATCTTTGGTTGTCTCCAAAATCGGCTTCACATTGTTTCTCATAAGTCAATGAAATTTTATGAATTTCTTCCAAATGATTTCGTAATTCAAATTCATTTCCAAATTTTTTATTACAAAATGGACATATGTTCACTATAGATTTGCAGCTAGCAATTGCTTCGGCCATTTTATATCTAAACAAATATAATTATTATATTAGTACAAAGGAAAATATTTTCGAAATCACAAATATATATTTTGCACAATTTCTTTTCCCGAAAACTCCTAAAGAGTAAGGATTAGCAATAACAAACCGCAGAATTTGAAGAATATTAATTTTAACATCGACATTTATGAGAAATAAAGTGAAACTGCAGAGTTTGATATATTTTATTTCATTTAGTAACACTGATGAAGCTTTTCTTCAACTAGTTTCATCATATATTTATTTACTCAACATCCAATTCGTCAACAATATTGTAAACAAAAAACAATGTTTAGGACTGTACAGTGAAAGCCACAGTTAACAGATTTCGATGCTTATAAGTAGGGGAAGAAAAACAGACGATTCGTTATTTTGTGCAAGATCTCACCCATCAATAATGGATACCATGAAAAAAAAGAAATCGTTATGTAATCATCGATTTGAACTTATCGCAGACTTATTCAATTACAGCTTTTTAATTATGAGTCCTATTTATGAAAAGATTCAATTCGATCGTCCAACCATGTAAATCTCGAGAACAGAGTTCCATTTAATGATATTGTAGGAACATTTCTTTCGACTTTCAACCCAAAGTACTTGTTGGCTAGCTCACTGCGCAAAAAAATATCTCTTACAAATCCTCAAGCAAGCCAACAAAACCTTATGTCCATACACAACAAGATCCCACCATTTAAAATCACAACGCTCTTTTGATAAACCAAGGGCGGATTGAGGTATCTTGCGTAGAGATGCCTAATCCACGATGTTTTGAATGAAAATTAATTTTATTATCGTTATTTTTAAATATTTGTTAAAAATATCTGTTATTTCAGTCATATCATTAATTAAAAATTATTACTTAGTATTAAATATGAAATTTATTAATTGTAATTAATACTTAATTTACTAATTGTGATTGAATTAATTGATCTATTTCAGCTTATTTTTTAAATTTTAATTTGTTTCAAAACTATTTATTCAATGGAGTAAACCATTTTCTGAAAAAGGTGAATTAAAAATATATTTCCTTTCTTTAAAAATGTTTACTTTAGTTTTATATTCTACCAATAGATGGCGCCAGCAGCGAACAGAATATATGCAGTCGCACATAGATGTCACAATCAGTTAAAAATGATCTATATGGAATAGTGTACTGCATGGGATAGTGTAAGGCAAATGTGAAAAAGTCAAGGTCACTACCATTAATTTTCAGTGATATGCAATTCAGTTATACGATAATTCCAAGAATAACCAGTCCGTTCACTTTTCAACCAATTCACAGATTTCTCCCTTTCTCTTTATTCGCGTTAATGGGATGGGACCCTCAGGACACAAGAAAAGAATATTTTGCGTTTTTGGTATTTTCTTTCCACTCCCTAGAGGATCGGGGATCAGCCCATGCCCTTTCTTTTCTTTCACAGATGTCGGTTCAGTCTGTTGAATTTTTGATAGCATAATGTCAATTTTCACATGCTTTCTAGAGAACTACCCGTTTTCCTAAGCTTCAAACTATAGCTTGCAGAGCATCTTAAATTCTTAAAACTAAAATAATACTTCAAGCAGTTTAGAATTCCATTGGCTTGTTTATTCTTTCAACTTAAAAGCGTATCCTACAAGCATTGCCAGATTCCAGAAGGTTTACGATTGATCATCAGCTATTATACAAAAAATAAATGAAATAATATGAACAAAATATGTTTATCAAAGAAAAAATCGTTTGTTTTTACTTTTTAATAATATTTTAACAAATAAAAATGGTAGCAGTTATAAAATGCCTGAAGAATCGTCTGCTAAATGTCTATTAACTGATTTAGATTATGATATTTACCGAACACTCCCACCTTTGATTATTTGTTAATAATCACACAGCAAATATAGTAAATAAGCATTGGATACAAAGTAATTTGCTTTGTTCAAGTCCTCAAAAATCTTGAAGGCACTTTTACAGTTCTACTTCTTGTTGTAAGAGGTTTTTCACTAAGAGGGCTTTCATCTTCTGTACACTTTATCACAACAGGATAATTCCGATGAACAGGACGTACAGTCGCTCAAAAAAGTATATTAGCACCGGTGCCCCTTCGAATTTCGACCAAATTTTAAAAACCAACCGATGGGCGAGTCCTAGAGCCCCTGCAGGCGGCTCTAGAGCGTGAAAGCACTTTGAGAGGTAGTAGCATTCTCGATGCGTTTTTATTACTAAACGTTAACTTGTTTGGTATAAACCAAACATTTTTCATAATTTCGATTATTTAACAGCTTCAAATGACATTTTTTTCCAACTGAAATGAAAAAAAGGCCAAGTTGCATGTTGCACATAAAGTTAAATGCAACATGCAACTTGGAAATGCAACAAGCCAAAGTTGCATGCAACAAGCAACTTGGATATGCAACTGGAATGATACTAATAATCATATCCGGTCAAGTAATTAATTAATTAAAAAAATCACACTCGGTAATTAGCGCATATACTTTCAAACAAAGAAAAAGTCAATGTTGCATGTTACTTGCAACTTTTCGTGAAAGAATGTGTCTCTATATTTCTTATATCAGAAATGCAACTTTGCAACTAGTTGCAAAGTTGCATTCTGATTATAAAAAATATATAGACACCTTGCTGTACGAAAAGTTGCAAGTAATGTGCAACTTGGAAATGTAACTTGGTTATGCATCAGGAATGATACTAAAGTTCATATCCGTTTACGTAATTAATTAAAAAATCTACACAGTAATTAGCGTTTAACCTTCGAAACAAAGAAAAAAGTCAATGTTGCATGTTACTTGCAACTTATCGTGAAAGAAGGTATCTCCTCTATATTTCTTATATTAGAAATGCAACTTTGCAACTAGTTGCGAAGTTGCATTCTTATTATAGCAAATATAAAGACTCCTTGTTTCACGAAAAGTTGCATGCAACATGCAACTTTTTTTTTCTCTTTGGTTCTTCATTTCGGCAGTGCCTGTTGGAAATTAAATTATTTCGAGTCAATAAAAAAACATTTTTTTAAAGGAAAAAAAGAGATATTTATTCTTTCACTTGGTAACAAATTAAAATTTCATTTTTTTTACATACATTTCCGACCTCGGACTAGAACGGACCTAAAAAAATGGGGAGAAAAGAAATCTCGCCGCAGCCAGATTTCTTTTCTCCCCATTTTTTTAGATGTCTTTTTTTACACATACAAAAAATAGACAAGTCCACATCTACTCTAGCGTCAAGTCGACGATTTGGATACTAGGTGAGGATCGGGTCAAGTTTTCTGCATCACAGTCCCAATCGACAGTCGCCTTAGGTTGAATTGGTGAAGACAGAGGAATCGTCACTGCATCGCGGTCCCCAATCCAATCTATGGACACGTCGACGACTGTCGCCTCGTGTGGAACTGGTGAGAATCGAGGAATTGTCTCTGCGTCGCTATCTTGTTATCAATTGATGCTCAAGTCAACGAGAGTGTCGTCAGAGTCCCAAGCGACTTTTGACAAATCAATCTGCCCTGCCGGGCTGTCTGGAGCAGGCGACATTTCTGCGAAACCAGAGTCACTTTTGCTGCTGCTGCTGCAGTCATCATCGTCCGGGCACGAATCCATAGCCGCTTCTTCTCGAAAGAAATGAGCCTCTTGCAAATTGCAAACGACTCGCATCTTGTCGTTCGGGAGGGCTGTATAGTGGCATTCCGGACACTTGTTTTGGATGAGGTACGGGACGTACTGCACCTTGGAAATCGAGTGGCCGCACATCAGATCCACGGGCTGGCTTCCGAAAACGTGAAAAGTCCCAGTCCACTCTTTGAAATAGTTGGTGGCCTGCCGGAACTGGACCGCCATCAGAGTGTCTTGCGGGAGAACAGGCCGGCGACAAAAAGGACAAAAGTTGTAGTTTATAAACTTTGCAAAATCGCGGACTTGCAAGTTGTGTCCGCACTTTAAAACAACGGTCGGTAAATTGCAGTGGAAGGAGTAAAAAATCATGGTGACACTTTTAAGTCTGGAGACTAATGATGAAAACACGTTCGTTTCGAAGGGTTTTTTTTATAAAAAATGGGTCTTTTACTGCGCATGCTCCGACACGCGAAAAGATATGGTTTTGGATCGAATCACGTGACAGGACATGTTTTTTGTAACCGTTTCCAGTTTTCAAAAGAATGGGTCGAAGCGATAAGACATGTTTTTGTAATCAATTCTTTGAATCGAATTCACGTGATTCTGCCGTGACAGGACATTCTTTTTGTAACCGTTTTCTGTTTTCAAAAGAATGGGTCGACGCGATAAGACATGCTTTTGTAATGAATTCTTTGAACTGATTCACGTGATTTTGGCGTGACAGGACATGCATTTTGTAACCGTTTCTTGTTTTCAAAAGAATGGATCGACGCGATAAGACATGCTTTTGTAATCATTTCAAAGAAATTAGTTTACGTGATTCTGGCGTGACAGGACATGCTTTATCGCATGAGGATGTAATCAGTTCGTTTTTAGATCTCTATTCTAAATTAAACAAAAATTGGGGAAAGGCTTTTTTTTGGTAATTATTCTAGAATTTGTTTTTTTGCGAAAACTATTTTCTACAAATTTCTTTACATATCTTGAATTTTTACATATGCAAATTACATTCTTTTTCAACAATGGAAAAACAATTATTCTATATAGTGAAATTTTATAAAATTTAGCTCGTGACCATTAAAATGATTATTTTTTGAGCTTTTCAAAAATCATTGTGTTTTTTATAAAATATGCATATAAACATTTTTTTTCAACAATGGGAAAACAATTATTCTATTTAATGAAATTTTATAAAAAATGGGCATAAAATTTAGCTCATGTCCATTAAAATGAACATTTTTTTTTCAAAAATGGGAAAACAATTATTCTATTTAATGAAATTTTATAAAAAATGGGCATAAAATTTAGCTCTTGTCCATTAAAATAATTATAATTCTTTTTTGAGTTTTTCAAAAATTATTGTGTCTTTAGAAAATATGCATATGAAATTTGTTTAAAAAAACTAAAAGAAAATCGAGTCGACACAATGGTTCACAAATAAACAACATTTATTTATTCTTACAATAATAATTCAATATAACACACACAAAAAAAGATTATTTACAAGATATTTGAAGTTTTAAAACTGTCCAAACTCGTACCTTTGACAGGCATCAACATTTTCATATTTGGCTATTCTTTCAGTCAATATTTCGATTTGAAATTTCAATTGTTCAATAGTTATCATCGTGTCCAAAGTCGTTCCTGGAGCATACGCCGGTGCAGGCGATTGAATCGGGATTTCGCCGTCCAACTCTTGTCGAGGCAGCACGTGTTGTTGCATTTTTCCATTCGAGTCGTCCAAAGAAGAAAAATATTTTCTTTTCTTTCTCGCCACGTACACGTTATCTCGTTGCCCATCTTTGTCATTTTTCAATAATCGACGTTCTGCATCGCGTTTCAAAAAAGTGTCGTTCAGTACTGCATCTGCCGGGACCACGTGCAAGGAAAATAGAGTTTTTTGCAATGTCAAGACGGCATAAGTCGTTTTTTCTGGCACGACGTACGTGGAATGGGGTTGAAGCACGTACTGATCGTAGACCCACTGATCGTTTTTGTGGAACCACTTGTCTGCCACTCGAAATTTTCTGACGTGGTGTGGTCTTTATTGGGGTCCAACTGGTAAAACAGCACAGGTGCCGCAGTGGTGCGATAAACGTGGACGTATCCGGACGGCACCGTTCATTGCCCAAAGGTGAAACAGGCCTTTACCAAAAACTGTTGCCTTTTGTTCCAAAAGTATCCTGCTCTCTCGTCCGTGTTGTACCCTTTGAGTGTCAAGGGTTTCTGGTAGCGTTCTTGCAGTCTTTCGAAATGAATCTAGTCTGGCCGAAACTCTTGCTGCATCTTGGTGGATTCGACGGCCGTTCTGACAAAATTATCCACCAAAATTTCGTGCTTCCAAGTCATCGGCGTGCCATCGTAAAGCCGATAAAATTTCATCATGGCATCTTGTTCGTAATCTTGTGGCAAAAGTTTAAAACTGAAACATGTCACGTCGGGCAGTTGCAAAAAATAATCTTTTGATTTGGGATGGAGCAAGGGTACCGAAGGCCGGCGCAGCGGCCACCGGCTCTGGAAACAGGTCCGGAATCTCTTGGACGTTGAATGTCATCTCGAAGAACGAGTCGTCTCTCTCTCTCGAAGAAGAAGAGCAGGATGTGTGCCGTCGATCCAATGTTTCTTTTATGCAGTCGCCCACCGGATGTCACGTGACGTTTTTTTTAAAAAAAAAAATTGAGTCCTTTTCGAAACAAGTCTTGCATGAATAAACTAACGAATATTTAATGAATCGACTTTATTTCAATTTCGAAGAGAAAAAATTTCTGAATTCCACCTCTGATAGCAAGCCACCTCACGCAGTCGTCTTGAAAGCAAATCTTGCACGGACCCAAAGAGGAATCCTTTTCCCACACTTGTGTTGGAATCTTGTGCATGGGATGGTGCCGTTCTGCCTCTTTTTTGACTAGATTTAAAATTTCAAAACTAGTTTCGTAAACGCAATAGAGACAGCTGGCGTTAAAGAAAACCTGCTACAAATCTTGTTTTAGCCAAAAATTGTAATTGTCTGGATGGGATCTCACCAGAGACTGTACGCCGTTCGTGAGGACGTACTCTCCCCGTCTGGCCGCCAAGACGTACAGAGTTTTATGTCTGTAAAATTTCCTCTGTACCGGTTTGAAGCTGGCTATCGGTTGTCGAAACGATGTCTTTTTGGGTGCAGAGAGAGCAAACATTGGCAGCTTTAATTCTTTCACGGGTGGACGACGAGCAACAGCAGAAGTCATGCGAGGATCTCGTGGTTCAGGAGAAGAAGTCGGGCCAGGATCTCGGGGTTGAAGAGAAGCAATCAGGCGAGGATCGTCTTTTTCTTGCAGGGTGACTTTGAATCATCGTCTTGTCTCGATCGTTTGCCGGAACGAGACATTTCTTGACTGCAGGCAGGCAAATCGTTTGTCTTTTGATGCATGCTGTCGTCGGCTGTGGAAGAGGATTGCTTTTGATGCATGCTGTCGTCGGCTGTGGAGGAGGATAGCTTTCGAGGCATCTCTTTGCTGCTGGGAGAATCGTCGGCAGTGGAAGGCGAGTTTTCAATGGTGCTGCAAGGCATCGGTGAGTTTTCTTCGTACATGGTTTGATATTCATCTAGAAATGGCGTGGGAACTGAGCTGTATGACGGCGAAAACTCGTCGCAAAACTGTTCCACAATAAGCGGTGTGACTAGAGATTCTTTGTCGCAGCCAAAAATCTCGGTGAAAATGTCGTCGTCGTTTGAGAAAGTCTCGACAGAAGCCATGATTCAAGAATACTGAAAAATTGTTTTCCACACTGACGTTTATACAGTTTGGGAGCGGAAATGACGAGTGATTCTAGAAAGTTCCTGTGTTGATGCAACTATTTTATTTTCATTCCTTATCGGAACGGAAACAGAGCCGCATTTTCCACGGATCTCGATTCAATTTGACGAGTTTCAAAACATCCGTGGCTTTGAGATAAATGTATCCGTCCGATCCCAACAGGAGAGACAGAGGCAAACTCGTGTCATTGTCGTCGTTGCTGCTGCTGCTCGGGGAAAGTAGAATCGTTAACCACATTGTTCAGTCTTGTAATTTGGAAAAGAGGCCACAAAATGTTGCAAGCTTCCAAGAGCGTTCCAAGCTTCGATGTTGAAAGGTCGAGTGCACGAAATTAAATGAAGTCTCGCGTCGACCACAGCGATATTTATACTTTTTTGCTTCCGGTCACGTGATTTAAAAAAAAACCACCGTGAGAATCACATCACAATCACGTTAGAATGACATGTGATTTCAAAGAATTTTTTATCATATCATGCCAGAAGCACGTGAAACCAATTCTTTGAATTGTGAGAGACAAAACAGGAAAATGCGATCCTAGAGCATGCGCATTGACAGACAAAATTTATAAAAAGCCCTTCGAAACAAATGTGTTTTCATCATTTGTCTTTTAAAGTGTCACCATGATTTTTTTCTATGTCGACTGCAATTTGCCCACAGTTTTGCTGAGCTGCGGGCGCAATTTACACGTCAGTGACTTTTCGAGATTTATACATTATGATTTTTGTCCGTTTTGTCACCAGCTCGCGCACCCCAAAGACATTTTCATAGCCGTGCATTATCTGCAGGCCAGCGGATATTTTGAAAATTGGACTGGGACTTTGCACATTCCGGGGAACCAACACGTGTGTTTGTCTTGTATGTACAAGATATCGTTCATCCAGTACGTGCCTTATTTCATAAAGAACGCTTGTCCCGAATGCTCCTTCCCAGCCCGCCCAAACGATAAATTAGATGTAGATGGAATTTGAAAGAGGCTGATTTCTTCAAGGATGATCTAGCAGGCATGTATTCGTGCCCGGACGATCACGTTCGCCCCAGAAGTGGTGCTGCAACATTGCCTCGATCATCTCCTGTTCCTGCCATCGATTTAGAGATTTCCGAAACATTGCCTCGATCATCTCCTGTTTCTGCCATCGATTTAGAGATTAACGAAACACTGCCTCGATCATCTCCTGTTCCTGCCATCGATTTAGAGATTGCCGAAACATTGCCTCGATCGTCCCCTCTACCTGTCATTGATTTGACAATGGACTGAATCGAATTTTTCAAATAAAACTTTTTTATATTGTTTTTCCAAATTGTATTTGTATATATATTGGATCAATAAATATTGTTTGTTTTTTAATCATTGTGTTGACTCGATTCTTCATACATGTCTCACAAAAGAGATGTAAAAAAATGGGGAGAAAAGAAGTCTCACTGCTTGTTATTGCAACGAGACTTCTTTTCTCCCCATTTTTTTAGGCCACTTTACGACCGAAGTCGTATATGTAGAAACAACTTTGATTTGACTATCGAATAATAATAATAAAACTCTCAGTGTCTAAAAAAATGAGGGAAAAGGTCGCCAGACCTTTTCCACCCATTCTTTTAGGCTAGTTTGACACCGAGGTCGGCTTTACAACTCAAATGAAATTAGATTGGCAGTCTATTGAAAAACTTGTTCAAATTGAAATATATAGGGTTCTCTTTTTGTTTTAGCCAACTTTTAAAGTTGATCTTTAAATTTTTTTATAAAGTTTCCACACCGACGTCGTTAAAAGAGCGACTTAAAAAAATAGGGAAAGGTTAGCTCGTCGAGCTAACCTTTCCCCATATTTTTTCACCAAACAAATGTTTAAAATTCTCATTTAAAAAGTATTGCAAGTTTCGTCTACACCGACCTCGGTCAAAGAGCGACCTAAAAAAATGGGGAAAGACTGGCCCGCCGTGTTGACGGGTGAGTCATTCCCCATTTTTTTAGATCTCCTTTTTGTTTCAAAAAAAGGAGATGTGCATGATGGAGCCAAATAACGACACATTGGTTAACAAATAAACAATATTTATTGATGCAAAATTTATTTTACAGACAGACATTTAAATTCAAACATAAATTTATAGTGTCCTTTATAAATACATATTTTGTCCATACCTCGAAAGTCTTTTAAATTTACATACACAGTTTCAAATTTCTCTGCTGCTGGTATGGATGCCGGCACGGGTGGAGGAATATATTCCCCCGAGTCTTTATCCCAGTCGTCCCATGCTTCGAAATCTTCCTGGTGAAAGTCTCTCTGGTCGTCGTCGCTTTGGCCTTCTTCTCGCCTTCTCTTTTCCAAAAATTGTGTATATTGCATCGCGATGACTCGGCTGTATTTAGAGAGGTTCAGATGGGCTACATGCTGCTCTGTCGGGCCTTTAGGTTTCTGCTGCTCTCTGACACGTGGGCAGCCCCTGGCAATCTGAGTCTTTATTTCGACGACTCGAGGCATGCAGAGAGACGTGAACAATTTCTTTGCATCCTCTCCCTTGACATTCACCAGCTCGTCGCCTACAAACTGCCTGGCCCGTCGCTGCGCCTATGCGAAACTGAATTCGCCGTTGAAACACACCGGCAGCGTCGAAGATGCCTCGCTGGCCACCTTGTTGACACGCCGGTCTTAGCGAGTAGTGTAATCCCCTGAGTGGTCGATCGTGAGGAGCAGGGTCTGACGCTGGCTCTCGTCTTCTCTCAGCACTCGGGCGATGCCAATTTCCACCGGCAGAGACGTTCCGTTATTGAAACGAAACGTTTGAGCAGGGGCGACGAAGGGCACGGTTTCCAAATATTCCAGAGCCATCTCGCTGGGAACACAGAGTCGCTGGAAACACTGAGAGACAAATAATGACGAGTCGTTCTAACAGACCTTTTATACCAGTCGAAACAGGAAATAAACATTTCTATAGAAAAGGTTTTTATCAAACCACGTTCCACGAAATGCTTTCAAAAAACAGGATGTTCTGAGAATAGAAAGTTCTGGAATGTTGTGTGCAACAGATTATAAAACGTTTTTTTTTTTATCAAATAACCTTTTATAGAGACGATTTGAGATGTTTCTAGAAACGTCACGTGATTATAATTGTGTACATTCGTCAACTGCTTGAAAAAAAATGATGTTTACACCGACCTCGGTGAAGGAGCGACCTAAAAAAATGGGAGAGAAAGACTCGCCGCTTTAGCACCAAGTCTTTCTCCCCCATTTTTTAGGTCCCTTTTTTTAATCGGTCAAAAAAAAAAAAAAAAAAAGAGACGGAAAAAAACCATACTATCTAACCCACTCATTACTCTGTCGCCACAGGGTGGCTCATTCGAAAAATCCGCATGATCCATTCGATGCTGCGATCGTCTTCACATGGGCTCAACTCAGTGCCGTCGTAAAAAAGTCCAAGCCTTCTCAGCTGATCCACGACCTTCAATTTGTTGGGTAGTTGGGCATCATGAAGACAATCGGGGCATTCATTCTTTCTCAAGTAGGGAAGCCACTTGTCGATGCATATATCGTGTCCACAGAACAGATGGACTGGTTCAAGAGCTTCGTTCGATGCTACGTCGCGGCAGCATGCAAAGTAGCCGACGAATTGAAGATATTCCACGACAAAGAGCGAGTCATTAAAACTGGATGGCTTGCGGCAGTACGGGCAACAGTCGTAATGCAGAAACTTTATAAAATTTTTGACGTGCAAGGCGTGTGTGCAGCTCAACTCGAGCAACGGGAGATTGCAAGCGCGGCAGTGAAACAGCATGTCGACAAAAAATCGCAATGTCAGAGAGCACAGAGTCAAATCTGCAAACAAATGATTTAGTTGCCACACCAAAGCACTTTTATACTATTTCGTTTCCTGTCACATG